>JASANE010000246.1:0-13846 GCA_030248225.1 Trileptium ribeirensis | reverse complement strand
CAGTTTTTGTTGTTGACAAAAATTTCGGAATCGGCACAATGTTCATATGGGCTAGACAGACAAAAAATATCGTAAATTTAGGAAAAACTACAAGAAGGACAGTCGACTACAAAACCGCACTAGGACCCGGTGTCGGTCAGAGCTCAATTCGGCAAAATTGAAAAACTAAGAGCGCGTCCAACACTGTCAAGAAAAATATAGTAGCTAGGGTGTGTGGGTACACCCTCGGCAATCTATTAGTTAGATATACCTAAGGTGACCCCAAATCTACATGTAGGGGTGGTGGTTAGGGGGGGGACATTACAACGAGAAGGCGACCGAATTTAGAGCAAAATTTTAAATTAATTTGTTGTATAGTTTAAATTTAGGTCAATTTGTGTTTTTTTTTAACATATCCTCCCATTCCACCTGAGAGCTCCGACACGTCGGGAGGGGGGCGGGGCGGAGCCCTGATTTTGCTGTTTTCAATTTGTCCTCAGCTTTCGGCAATTGCTCTCTACAACCATCTTGTTAAGTATATCTACCAAAATATTCCACCGGAACATCAATAATAGTAAATACAGTAACATTTTACCAAAGTTCCCACTAATAGACAAAATACAAAATTTTGGTGCAGCAAAATTTGCATGCTTAAAACCTATATGTACAAAACAAGGGTTCGAACTTGTAGTTACACACCACGAAACACCCAACAACCTGAAAGTGATGATGCATATCACACCTCTCGCCTCTACTTATATTAGGGTTATTCTAGCGGCGAGATTGTCAACAACAAATCTATGCAAACCACGTGTCGAGAAAACATCATTCTGAGTACCGGAAGTAATGGTTGTTCTTGGGACAAAGTTCGTACCCTAAATAATTAGAGCACGAGGAGCCATGCAAAATCGCTTGCACCCATGCAAGTTAGTCTGAAACAACGGTACGACAAGTACAGTATAAGTCCCTCAAGCAATCGACAAAACTGAGACATATTTAGGTGTCAAAATTTTGCCGATCAAGCACGTAGATACCAACGCACCAAGTGCCTTGAAAAAACTCTTTTTTTCAAATCGCCATTATTCTCTGCAAATAAATTTGTATTCAGACTCCCAACAGCTGTAAAACACACAAATTGCCAGCCTGCGTAAAACTCGGACTTCAAAATTTCGTTCATTTAAAAACAACAAAGCAAGAACGAATTTATATAATTATTTAAAGCTATTCCTAATATATTATACTAAAAAGTATCAGGAATATCTAGTTAGCCAGGGGATGCTCTGTGTCGCATTTTCAGCTAACCCACAGCAAAATGTACTGTAGATGAGACAACCAAATTGTTAAACTACGTTCTGTGAATTTAATACAAAATTTTGATTATTTTTTGGATTTAGACGCTAAACAGCCCGCCCCCTAATTTTGTCTTATTGCGTATGGAATAATTGTTTCACGTAGCTTATTTTGGTTGAAAACCCGATGTTCGAATAACACCATTGGTATTGGCAACCCACAAGGGGTTTCGAAAAATTTTTCAGATATCTGTACATAGCAGACAGTCATACTTAGCCAAAGGATTTAGTGAATAGTGTTAATAAAGTTGAAACATAAACAAAGTAATATCTGTCACAGTTACATATTTGATCGTCGTTTCCAAGTTAGTTGTTAAGCAAGTCAAGAACTGAAAAGCGTAGCCTATTGTTACATATGTTCTGCAATCCATAAATATGAGTTTAATATTCCTAAATATTGTTGGACTTTTAGCGTACTAAATCCAAAAAAATAATCAAATTTTGTATTAAATTCACAGAACGATAACCCATTTTAAGCAATTTGGTTGTCTTCTAGTTGTGCCCGGTACCAATTTTTGCTGTGGGTTAGCTGAAAATGCGACACAGACGGTCCCAAAAAACTTCTATTCGCTGATTAACTAGATATTGTGATACTTAGTATAATATATAAATAACTTAGATAATATATAAAATTCGTTCTTGCTTTGTTGTTTTTAAATGAACAAAATTTTTGAAGTCCAAGTTTTACGCAGGCTGGCAATATATATGTTTTACAGCTGTTGGGAGTATTGAATACAAATTTATTTGCAGAGAATAATGGCGATTTGGAAATTTTGGCACTTGATACATTTATTCCGTCTAGACACATGGTTGTGCGTGCTTGTTGCAGATCGCCAAATTCTGACACATTAAATATGTCTCGCTTATCGAGCTGCTTGAGGAACTTGTGCTGTGTTACTTGTCCAGTTACCGTTGTTCGAGACTAACTTGCATGATAACAATTTTGCATGGCTACTCATACTCTAATTCGTTTTAAATTTTTACGAACTTTGTCCAAGAACAACCATTACTTCCATTACTTCAGATGATGTCTTTCTCGACACGTAAGAAAAACTGCATAGATTTGTTGTTGACAATCTCGCCGCTAAATGACCCTAATATAAGTAGAGGCGAGAACATATCTGAGTATGCATCATTGACTTTCAGGTATTTAGATATTTGCATTGTGTAACTACAAGTCCAAACCCTGTTTATACATATGAGTTTAAGCATGCAAATTTTGCTAGCCTTAATCACTGTATTCTGTCTATTAATTGGGACTTTAGATTGAATACTGTATTTACTATTGATGTCCAGTGGAATATTTTCATTGATATACTTAACAATGGTTGTGACAATTGCCAAAGCTGACAATAAACAGCAAAATCAGCTAAGTGTCTTACCCCCGCCCCTCCCCCAACTATATCAGAAAACTTCTCAGGTGGATGGGAAAGATATGGAAAATACGCAAATTGACCTAAAATTTAAACTATACAACAAAATTAATTTAAAATACTCTAAATTAATGCGGCCTTCTCGTTGTAATGTCCCCGCCTGTAGTCGCCACCCTACCATGTAGACAGTCAGGGTGACACTCATACTGTAAATCAATTGCCGAGGGTGTACCACACACCCCTAGCTACTATATTTTTCTTGACAGTGTTGAACACACTCTTAGCTACCAATTTTGCCGAATTAACTATAACCGACACCGTCTGTCGCTAGTGCGGTTTATTAGTCAACTGTCCTTTGTAGTTTTTCCTAAATTTACGATATTTGTATCTAGCCCATATGAACATTGCTCAAATAATTCCGAACACTGTCAACAAAACTGCCGGAAGACACGGTGTGCTTGACACTGTCGAGAAGGTGTAGTACGCGTAACTAGCTGCCTTTGAAAAATTTATTAAAAACATGGGGTGTTTAAGACACCCTGTTGTCAACAGTGTGCGTGACACTGTGTGGTGTATATAGGTTCCAAACGTTGCAGACATAACGAGGACGCCGCATAATTGTTCACTGTAAACGAATTACAGAATTACGAAAAGAAACAGATTACTAACTTTTACATAATGCAGGGGACTCGGTCTTTTTATTCGTGGTTTGTCAACCACCAGCTCGGGTGCTGCTTACAGCCCTGGTATTTATTGACTTCTAGTGGAACATTTTTATTGGTATACTTAACAATGGTTGTGACAATTGCCAAAGCTGACAATAAACCGCAAAATCAGCTGAGTGTCTTTCCCCCCTCCCAACCTATATCAGCAAACTTCTAAGGCGGATGGGAAATATATGGAAAATACGCAAATTGACCTCAAATTTGAACTTTGAAACAATATTAATTTAAAATGCTCTAAATTAATTGCTCACTGCAATCGAATTCGTGAAAGAAACACATTACCAACTTTTACATATCTTAGGGGACTCGGACTATTTATACGTGGTTTGTCAACCACTATCTCGGGTACTGTTTATAGCCCTAGGGAAGGCTCTCGCTAGCCGATTGACATCGACACGTGGCCTAACATTTTATAGGAAATAGAGATGAGCGACTCTAGGCAAACCAGGACCTCCCAATTCTGCACATGACACCTGTTTTAGCCAGGTATCCCATACATACCCATGCTGAGTGGTATACATAATAATACATGCTTAAATAATATTTTATGAATATGTGCTACACAAGCAACATATTTCTGAGTACAAGCAGTGTCTATAGCAATATTCAATTATTTATATATCTATATAAATTAAAGCATGCATAAGTATATATGTGTAATATCTGTCATATTTATAGGTGTCGATAAGTTGGGTAGGGGTACCCCTGATGTTCGGATCCCGGACAAGCCACATTTACCCCTTCCTCTTGAAAAATCCTCACCCCCTACGCAAGTCCTCCACTATACTTTGACTGAGCGCTGAAAATTTTACCCAAGTTCGCCAAAACTAGGGTTAAAGTGGCATAATGTGAGGGGAAATTGGTAAAAAATAGGGGACATTAGGGAATCGAAGATTGTCAAAAACAGTGGAAAAATTGAGTTCATTATCCCCCTGATGATCTCCCCTGACACTATCTGCCCTCCCCCTAAGCCGACGGACCTTTGACACCTATGATTATATACATACATATCTATATAAGCACAAATATATCTAGTTATATATGAATTATTGGTGCAGACACTATTCGTACTCTGGGATTAATTTGTTGCAACATATATATATATAAATTATATAGTTAGCATGAACCACCAACTATAAAATCCAACCTCGTGGTTTCAACCAACAACAACCGTATTATATCGAGGTGCATTCCAACAATATTGCGCGCCCAGTAAGTAGCAAACAATTTTTTCAACCCTAAAGTGCATATTTATTCGCCAACAGTATTCTAGTCAGTTAAAAAATTCGGTGTGTTGTGATTTATTACGAAACGAATGTACAATATGTGTTCATGCTTAAAAATTCATGGAAATGTCCAAAAATTACGGAAACAATAGTAAATAAACTGAAAATAATAATCGCGGTAAATGTGGAATAAATATTGACAATGAAATGTTTTGAAATTATTTCGCCATATTAGGAAGTGATACAGTAAATAATGCTAGCAAGTAAATCAGCGTCAACTATACAAGGTTAATATGTCATCTATAGAGTCGCAGATCTCAAGTTTCATATAGTTTTCTAGGATCTGAACGGGCCGGACAGCGGCTACAAATCGCACTTCTAAATCACACTAAGCGGTGTCGCATTTCTGATACCATGGTTTTACGTCGGTGACTGGTAACAGGTAAAAGAATATTATGGCTGAGTATTGATATCACACTTTCTGTTTTAGATTCCAAAGCACCAATACGTTTAGTCATTGTCGAAAACAGTCAGCTTCATTTAACTGACGGCATATAAACCAATATATATATAATGAATGCGATGCAGAATTTTTTAAAACAAACCCAATGTTTTCGACCGGTAACATAAAATTGGCAGTGGAATACTAAAAATAGCAAATACGTTTGACATGGGCGAGGCCCGAAGTCCCACTGGAAACGGGTGCCACGAAGGGGGGTCAGAGGGGATCAGGCTGTTGGCGGGGGAGGGGGAAGTCGTCATGGAAGGGAAAATTATATGCAATTTTTAGGAACTAGAATTTTAAATTTTTTTGGCACTCATTTTGCCAATTTTCCCTCAATTTTTTCCAATTTTGCCTGATTTGCAGGGCAAAATTAACTGCGCGCCTTGGGGGGGTGGGGGTTGGAGAGATGGAGGATGCAGGCGTGAATTACGGAGCCTTAGAGGAGACCAGGCAACCTCCTAGGTTGGGGTATCGACGAGGCGCCGAGGCAGGGGCGTTCGAGCCTCAAGAGTTAACTCCCACGAACATGGATGTTCTTAACAAACAGAACAGGATATTTGAAATAATGATTATTATACCGCCAAATAAGATATTTTCGGCATAGCGAAGCATTAAATTCCTTGGACGTTTAGTTTTGTTGAAATATTTAATTTTCTCCCAGAAACTCAAGATGCTATATGTGCTAACTAGGAAGATGTTGTTGTTGTAGCGCTATTATTTTATGTGGCGCGTGCCATAACACACCATTTACTTTTTCGTTCTTAAACTGACACATTTGTCAGAGCGTACACTGCAAACCGATGCATTAAACGAGATTTTCAAGCAGCGTGCGTTTGGCTCGCTCACTTTGTGAGGTTTCTTAAAGAACCGAGCAACAGCTCGCACATAGCGTAGTGGCTAGCGTATGAAACTCGCACCAAAACTATCCAGGTTCAGTCCGCCGCTGCAGCAAATACTTCTCTGAGATTGTATGAAATACAGACTAGTCTAACAAGGAAAAAGTTAATGTTTGATGTTGGTTTATAAGTTTTGATTCATATATAACTTCGATGTTAGTAAAGCAGGTTTTTAACATTAGGCTAGGCGAAAGATATGTGACAGCCAACAAGTTTAGCAATACACAATAATTTGCAAAAACTCACCAAAAATTTCATCATTCCTACATTCTGAGTCATTTGGCATAGAACGATGAAAGAAAACAAAACGATCACCAAAACACCGCAAAGGGCTAAAGCAGCTACTCATTTTGAATGTAAGTTCAACACAGCTTCAAAAGAAAACTAGTTTTCTCGCTGTGATTCTATAAAAAATCTAGCAGCGTCTCACGGATGAGTTTCGAATTACAGGCATTGAAATAATTTTGCTTATTGTCTAAATTATTCTGTAAATTTTAAGCTGAAAAAGGTTTTTGCTCCAGAAGCAAATTGCAGGACAGCAGCACACAGTAAAGCGGTTAGGAGAGACAACAACTACAACGGCGTCTAGTATTTCGATTTTAGGAGTTCAAAAGAAGGAGCGTAAAATATCTTCTGGCCTGTGCCACCATTGAGTTGCATTCCGTACAAGAAGAATACTAGATGCTTCGCAGGGACCGTTAGAGTTTTATAGTTTGCGGTGCATGTTCAACCTGAAGCCTGTGATATTTTGATCTATGCTTCTATAATTCCTCTCGTTGATATTTGTGAACCTATATAGTGCTGACTTTACAATATAAGTCTATCGTTTATCAATTCGCATCTATATATTAAACGACATAGCAAGGTCTTCAAGGTCTTTTTTAGTGACATGTGAGTTCAATGCATTTACATATTGGACCATAATTTATCTGCTTGCAAGAAAATGACTTCCGATTTAAAGATTCAGGTGCCGGCGAGAGTTGAGCAAGTACCTCCTAGATTGGTAGAATGGGGCGGAGCACTAGATCACTCGGCTACGTTTTAATCCTTTCGTTCTTAAATTGACACATTTGTCAGCGCGTACATTGCAATGAGATGATCTAAACGAGTTTGGTGTGCAGCGTGCGTTGTTGTTCGCTTGCTTTGTGACGTTCTTTAAGGAATCCAGCAGCAGCTTTCATATAAGGTAGTGGCTAGCGTACGACGGTCGTAAAATAACAGTCAATACCAAAACAAACTATGCAGGTTCAGACCGTCGCAGGGACAAGTTTATTCAAGGCTATATGAAATACATGTTAGTTTAAGATTTGAACGGTTAAAAACGTGTCTCGCATTACATTGCGGAATGCTGGTCATCTGATCAGTGGCGCTGGTAAGCAAAACAAGTTTGCAACGTTGCAGATATTCTTGTCTTAATATTTAGAGCTGGTAGAAAGAAATTATCAGTTACAAACCGGACCAAAGTGGCAAAATTTAACACGGAATGCTAACCAGAATTTGGCTGTTACAGCCAGCAAACCCGTTACAAAACCGCTGCACTTTGGAAGACGATTTGAACAATCCTTTAAATCCCAGCCCAGCCGTCTTGCTAGTTTGTTCAAAAAATCGTAAAAATGGTCGCAGTTGTTCAGTTTACTTAAACCTTACGAAAAAGCATAGAAACGATTAATGTTTGCTATTACCTACCAACGGTTATGAAGCCGTTGTAATGCAAGTTATGCAATGTTACACGAACCTTTAAAACTAAAAATATAAATGCAGTTACTTGCACAAAAACTGAGGCGCAATTTTTCCGGACATATATGCCAAGTAAATAAAAATCTGAAGTTGCAAAAAAAATACGTAAAAATTTAATCTTCTCTGATATCAGTTGTTCCAAATTTGTTTATGAGCTGAAATGAAGTGACGACACCACATATTAACATATATCCAAGTATAGTATATTTGTCCAATTTATGAAGATATACGCGTATGTATATTTATGTTCAAAAGTGCATAGATACATATTCAACGAGCGTCGAAATTCGTACACAAAAGGCGTTGTCAAAATTTTTGCAACCGATTCTTTAATTCTTAATCGCTGTAGTGCACTTAACTTTTAAAGTGCTACGCGATGAAATCGACAGTCGCTTTGAGACGTAACAATTGAAATATTACAAGATGTGAAACTTTGTTTGCGTTTCGCACCTTCGCCAACCGTATTATTTTTCTTTTATAAATTGTAAATTTATTTTGGGAAAACATTTAATCCTGTTAGCGTTTTGCAAGTAAGAATTTATAATTGAATTTGTGTAAATGCTTGCAACACGAGGCACCCGGTATTGCAGAACTGTGAGTCTATATCTGCGATTGAATGATTAGCACCAATGTATGTTTCGTGAGGGTAGAAATGTGTGTTGTCGCACATATAGATGTATGAATCAGAATATACACTTTCATGTCACCAACATTTGTTCTATCAATTAAGCAACTAACATTTGAAACCATAATAGTAGGCGAAATAAAAGTGCAATTGGATTGCTCTTACGTTAGAAGGATTCTAGCGAGCTCTAGGCTTCCATGGATCGATTATTGGTATATGAAATAATATTTACAACATAACGCAATCCAATAGGCCTGGCTTGACCGATAATAAACGATATTGTTGGTGTTGTTAGCGTAAAACAATAAATGAATGCATATATAAAATGAATTGTCATTAAATCAATGGTATTTATTGATTATGCAAATATAGTGCGACTAGGAATAGTCAGAAAATTTATTTGAAGTTCCTAACGCAGTTAACTGACATTTAATATAATTTTTATTCAACAATGCAAATATTTATATGCAAATATAATTCATATTAATTAGCTAAATGTCAACAAATGACAGTACAAATACGTATATACAATAATGACATAAGGACATTCTATCGAAATCACAATACTCAGTGTTCCCAACTGTCATGCAGTATGTATGTGCTTTCATAAGAATTTCAGGTGAAAGAAATTAAAAGTATCTCACAGAGCACACATGTATTATAATACGCCATTAATGTATGACAATTAATGCAATACAAATACCAGGCCAATAATGAAAATTTATCCTTATGAAATCGCAGCACTTAGACCGCTCGCTTCTGCGTTAATTTTGTGACAACTACATTGTACAGTACTGTGTTAGGTACGTTCGGACTCAAGTCTACATTATGTTTGTATTGAAGTTGCTCGCTTGCATTGTTAGGATACTTAAGGGTACTAGCAAATACTCCGATATTGCGGAGCGATTAGTAAATCAGAATCAGACCTGTGCTTAACCTGTTCAGTTTCGATTCATCGTATCGACAAATTGATGTTCAAGAATTACACAGCACAAAATTAATTCAGGACGTAAAAAGTTTAATTCATGTTGAATGAAAGCTGGATTCAACAGTTGAATGATTCAGCATGCAGCATGCCAAGGCAAAAAACATATATGTAATGCTGCAATAAAAACAAGTGAATAAACATATCACAACCAAGTGTACTGATGGAAAAAATTCCCCAATAAAATTTCGGGGAACAAATGCTTTAGATAATAACAACTACCGGACTTTGATCGGTATAATAAGACGTGAAATAATTAAGAGTCTGTTCGGTTGCGCCGTCAAACCGAAATTGGCCAATACTGAAGATATAGCAAAAAATTTGGTACCATTCGACTCAAAGAAAGTTCAAAGAATATTCACATTAGTTTATTTTATTACAAACGTTTTTGGGATCCCCTTGGTACAAAACATTATCGAAAACAATTATGTCTCGATAAATGTATAATTTTATCTATCACCCGAACTGCATTTAGTCGAATGATGCAAAAATCAGCTGCGTCGGTTCATTGGTTAACGAGTTAGGCTTAGGCCATAGGAAACCCAAAAATCGAAAACATGTCATAAAACCAGTCGAAGTATATTAACCTGCCTCGTCAAGCTGAATCGAATGGCATCACAATTATTGCTGTACGTTTAAAATTCATCATTTTCGAATTGGGGAGTATAACCGAAAAGACCCTGGCTTGGTCGAAAGTAACATCATACATATAGGGTAAACAAAAACAACCTCATTGCATATTAAACATTCAAAGTCTTAGCAAACAGATGGTGTATGCTTATAAAATCTTTTATTAATAGAAAAAACGATAGAATCGAAAGTGATCTAATATTCCTGGTACCGAAAAATCAAACAAGTGGCTGGGAAGAGTTGCAAGCATATATTTTTGTCGTTTCAATATTGCTAATATTTCAAAATTTAAAATGTAATAGCTGCAACTCACTGCCAGAAGACAGCGAATCGCACAAAACTTTGACAGCAGCTGCATTCGGTACAGGAGTTTATTCGTTACTAGAGATTAGGAAACTTTTATCATATATTGAAACAATATAATATTCTTTTTTAGACTGAGGTGGAATGAAACTAAATATGTTTAAAAGAATATGGCAATGTTATGCTTGTAAATCCGCAGAGGCATGAAAACTGGCCTGGTGGATACTGGAGGATTTACCAAGATGTCTCAACATGGTTCCGCGAATTTTTTATACCAACGATAAAAAATCCTGTAGCTCATAGTACGAAATCGCGCAATCAATTGATTCCTTACCACTGCAATCAGATGACATGTGTGCTTTGTGTAGACCTTTGGTTTTGAAATCTTTGTTGAATGTATGGGTAAATTGTCGAAAAATAACAGCTGTTTTATTAGGGACTGGTATGTGTGATTTTTGAAAGATCAATGCGAAAATTCAATACGACATCAAATAAGTTGGACCATGAGATGTGCAAAAATTCGGTTTCAAGTTTTGACAATTCATCAAAATTAGCAAATGGAATTACATAAGTAGTGTTCTGTATAATTTTATTGTATACTTTGTACCTTGAAAATTATACTGTAGGCCTATATTTGGGGCCACATTTGTGGTTGCATCGATTTTGTTCATTGGATGTGTTTGGGTGCGCGCATGAGCGCAAATAATCATTTGTGCATATTAATGTTTAATATTGATAAAACACCTTATCACCAGCTTATCATTTATGTTTTCAAGATAATATCACCAGAATTTTCTATCTTAGTATGCAAATATTCAATAAGTTTGCCGAGTTTACTCAACTTTTAACACATACTGTAGTTGTAGGTATCATGCCTATGGCAATCCTATTACTACCGAATCTTTTCTCACTTGGAGAAATTAAGGACGTAACCGCGAGGGATGGGAGAAGTATTGTATTCCCCACCAGACTTTGCGGGCAACAATGTTCTTAGGTTGAGACGTAGGTAAAAATGTGAACAATGTCGCGCCGTCGGCGGTAGTTGTTCAACGTCTATATTAGTTACTATTTATTCACCCGCGGAAAAATCGTGACCACAGCGCTAACCAACGCTATTGCGTGAATTGAGAAACGGGACAACTGCGACAATTGGAAAACTGAGACCACGGCCGTAGCAAAGACAATGGGAAAGTATGTTCTGCCATATTTTTGTGAAGTTATATTTTTCTGAAATTAAGATGTAAGATAAGCGGAAAATTGTTCGCCTTTAGCAGGCAGCCGTTTCTCCGCCCTATGATTTAGTCACGAGCTGAACGCCCAGGGGCGTCACCAGAAAGTCAACTGGGGCACCCACACTGTGTGGGAATCAACATAGTGATCTGACGATAGCATGCTGAAAAATTTTTGTAGCACTTGTAAACTGGGCTGTAGGGTGAGAGGGCACCACTGCCAAACTGAGAGCACGGCCTCACAGTGCCCCCTTGAAGACGCCCCTGTGTCCGCCTCACTGAAAATTTCTAGCTACATCAGTGAAACAAGGGCTCATACAATATATTTTAGATCAAACTTATGCAAATGAAAATCATTAACTTGCTAATTGCAATACCCATTTGGTTCAAATTTTTAAGTGAATGTATAATTAGGTGACATACAAATAACATAAACTTCATTTCGTGTTCGCTGTTTACGGGAATTAAACAAAAAATAGTAAAGCTATGTTTTTAACTATCTGAGCGGAACATCTACTGAAATACCACAATAGTTCAATAGTAATGCTGCGACACGGGAAAATTTGTTGGAAGAATTTAGCAAAATAGTGACCGTTTTGTGTATTAATCAGCCTAGTACTCTATCGTATCTGTCTGCAATTAAGATTAATTGTAATGTTTTGTAGATACTTGTGATTTTTACAGCTATAAAAGCTAAATGAAAGGACCCATTTCATTTGTTTTATGCACCATACTGCTATAACAGTTTATCGTAATATTCTATTGCTATCAAAACTTCCTCATGATTACAATATTGTAAGCGACATTTTGCATCAAATTGCGGTTTCTAGTCGAAGCTTCATGCTATATTCACTTTATGGAAAACTATGATAATTTCTTTGCATTGAACGAATTATCGGCCGAGTATTAAACAAGTGAACAAGTTTGAAGTAAACAGGTGAATAATTTTCTTGCTAATAATTGCTGAAGTTGAAAATTGAGGGAATCAGCACATCACCAGTTCTGCGATGCCTGCGTACTTCTCCTTACGGTGCCAAGACTGGTTTATCACAGAAACTGACTTTTCCAGTTTTTGATCAAGATAGTCACAAATGTAGCTTCGTTTAAGCTTGAAACGGTTTTTTTTTAGATTAAAATTGATTAATATTGTAAATTTAAATTTTGTTATATTACAAACATTTCGAAAACACACCACGTGTAGCTTTTTACTATTAGTGAATATAGCGATAAGGCCTGAATCTGAAATATCAGAGAAACACTAAATACATTTCATTATTACAGCCACACCTGTCATTAATTCATCAACCAGTAGGTCTAAACTGTTTGGCACAGTTATTATGGTGACGTATACGAAATAGATAAAAGTGATAGCTCATTGAGTGTAGCTAGAATACCATGATGGTTTTACTCCTAAACGGTACATCGGGTTTTAAGTATAATTTAAAATACAATTTTTTACTCTACCTATTTTAAATATTGAAAGCGGTTTAATCAATCAATAAACCACTTAGACATTACAATTGTTGCAGCGCGACTGCTTGAAAAGTTTAAGTTTGTTTCACTGAATTTTTCAGGGGAATACTGCACATTTTAGCCCAACGCCTGCGTCAATGCCCCTATACACTCCAATTGGGGTTCACATGAAGGGGCCCCGTGACGTTTTTATTTTTTGTAACTCCGAACACAATGGAGTTTGAATTTGTGTTTAGGAAAGAAGCACTGAAAATTCTTAGAATTTTTGGTAATTTTCACCTACTATTACTGAAATTTTCCTCAGGTATGACCTATTGTCCCAATTTTAATAGCATTCCCCCAATTTTTACCAAATTTCACAAAATTTGCAACACGTTTTCGGCGCACGTGGGAGAGGTTTGGGCCTCTCTTATCATAAGTGATGGTTCACACCTTAGTTCTGTGGCCTAAAATACTAAGGGCGGTACTGTGTGAACCCAACAATGGCGGTTTAGCACACTAGTTTCCGTAAGCACATAACCATTTTAATCAAGTATATGCATTGTACAAATAAAAACGAAAACCAGTATTAAACTATCGGTTACTCAAACATACTATAAAATAGACTGCATTAATTGTGGACATGTCGAAATAAAATTGAAAACAGAAATTACATATTTTTATAGATAATTGCGTAAAACAATATGATACGCGATGGCTTTTACGATTTGGTTGCAATAAATACTGCAGCTACAATGCTTAATACGCTTATGCAACATCTATACAGAGTATTGAACACAAACTTTTTATTACATACTTGGTATATGTGTTT
>JASANE010000244.1:0-31698 GCA_030248225.1 Trileptium ribeirensis | reverse complement strand
ATTCGCTATACAAGTCGAAAATTCGATTGTGAGAATTACGAGATTTGACATCCTTCAGACGTAGGTACTAGTATGTCACCCTGAAATATGTTATACAAGTAGAAATTTTAATTGCGCCATTTACAAGAATTGACATCAATCAAATATAGGTACTAATATTTCACAGTGACCCACGTCATACAAGTAGAAAATTGCATTGCGCCGCTTACAATATTTGACATCCTTGAAAAGTAGGTACTAGTATTTCACACTGAAATATGTTATACAAGTAAAAATTCCATTGCGTCACTTACAAGATTTAACATACTTTAAAAGTAGGACTAGTATTTCACACTGACACACGTCATACAAGTAGAAAATTCATTTCTCCACTATCAAGATTTGACATCCTTTAAAAGTAGGTACTAGTATTTTGCACTTAGGATCGCTATATAAGTAAAAATTTTATTGTCCAACTTATAAGATTTTGTCATCTTTCAAAGGTAGGTGCTAGTATTTCATACTGAAATATGTTTATACAAGTAGGAAATTTCATTGCGCCACTCACAAGATTCGATATACTATGAAAGTAGGACTAGTTTTTCACACTGGCTTACGTTATACAAGTAGAAAATTTTATTGCGTTACTAACCAGATTTGACATCCTTCAAAAGTAGATACTAGTATTTCACACCGACATATGTTATGCAAGTAGAAAATTCCATTGCGCCACTTACAAGATTTGACATCCTTCAAAGGTAGGTACTAGTATTTCACACTGACATTCGCTATTCAAGTACAAAATTCCGTTGTGACGCTTACGAGATTTGACATCCTTCAAACGTAGGTACTAGTATGTCACCCTGAAATATCTTATACAAGTAGAAATTTTAATTGCGTCATTTACAAGATTTGACATCAATCAAATATAGGTACTAATATTTCTCACTGACACACGTCATACAAGTAGAAAATGTCATTGCGCCGTTTACAATTTATTTGACATCCTTGAAAAGTGGGTACTAGTATTTCACGCTAAAATATGTTGTACAAGTAAAAATTCCATTGTGCCACTTACAAGATTTAACATACTTTAAAAGTAGGACTAGTATTTCGACCTGGCACACGTCATACAAGTAGAAAATTCATTGCTCCACTATCAAGATTTGACATCCTTTAAAAGTAGGTACTAGTATTTTGCACTTAGGATCGCTATATAAGTAAAAATTTTATTGTCCAACTTATAAGATTTGTCATCTTTCAAAGGTAGGTGCTAGTATTTCATACTGAAATATGTTTATACAAGTAGAAAATTTCATTGCGCCACTCACAATATTTGACATACTTTAAAAGTAGGACTAGTATTTCACACAGGCTTACATTATACAAGTATAAAATTTCTTTGCGCCAATTACAGGATTTGACATCAATCAAATCTATTTACTAATATTTCACACTGACATTCGCTATACAAGTAGGAAATTTCATTGCGCCACTCACAAGATTCGATATACTATGAAAGTAGGACTAGTTTTTCACACTGGCTTACGTTATACAAGTAGAAAATTTTATTGCGTCACTAACCAGATTTGACATCCTTCAAAAGTAGATACTAGTATTTCACACCGACATATGTTATGCAAGTAGAAAATTCCATTGCGCCACTTACAAGATTTGACATCCTTCAAAGGTAGGTACTAGTATTTCACACTGACATTCGCTATACAAGTAGAAAATTCCGTTGTGACGCTTACGAGATTTGACATCCTTCAAACGTAGGTACTAGTATGTCACCCTGAAATATGTTATACAAGTAGAAATTTTAATTGCGTCATTTACAAGATTTGACATCAATCAAATATAGGTACTAATCTAATATTTCTCACTGACACACGTCATACAAGTAGAAAATGTCATTGCGCCGTTTACAATTTATTTGACATCCTTGAAAAGTGGGTACTAGTATTTCACGCTAAAATATGTTGTACAAGTAAAAATTCCATTGTGCCACTTATAAGATTTAACATACTTTAAAAGTAGGACTAGTATTTCGACCTGGCACACGTCATGCAAGTAGAAAATTCATTGCTCCACTATCAAGATTTGGCATCCTTTAAGAGTAGGTACTAGTATTTTGCACTTAGTATCGCTATATAAGTGCAAATTCTATTGTTCCACTTATAAGATTTGTCATCTTTCGAAGGTAGGTACTAGTATTTCATACTGAAATATGTTATGCAAGTATAAAATTCGATTGCGCCACTTACAAGATTAGATATCCTTCAAAAGTAAGTACTAGTATTTCGCGCTGACATTCGCTATGCAATCAGAAAATTTTATTGTACTACTTACAAGTTTTGACATTCTTCAAAGGTAGTTACTAGTATTTCACACTGAAAAATGTTATACTGGTAGAAAATTTCATTGCGCCACTTACAAGATTTAACATACTTTAATAGTAGGACTAGTATTTCGCACAGAGATATGTTATACAAGCAGAAAATTTTATTGCGGCATCTACAAGATTTGACATCTTTCAAAAGCAGGTACTAGTATTCCACACTGACATGCGCTATACAAGCAGATAATTCTATTGTGCCACTTACAAGATTTGACATTCTTCAAAGGTAGGTACTAGTATTTCACACTGAAATGTGTTATTCAAGTAAAAATTCCATTGCGCCACTTATAAGATTTAACATACTTTAAAAGTAAGACTAGTATTTTACACTGGCACATGTTATACAAGTAGAAAATTTCATCACACACATTCGCTATATAAGTAGAAAATTCCATTGTGCCACTTACAAGATTTGACACCTTTCAAAGGTAGGAACTAGTATTTCACACTGATATATGTTTATACAAGTAGGAATTTTCATTGCGTCACAATATTTGACATCAATCAAAAGTAGGTACTATAGCTACTAAGTAATATTTAAGACTGATATGGAAAGTAGAAAATTATATTGCACATACATTTTTAGTAAATATTTTTGACATCCTTCAAAAGTAGGTACCAATATACAACTTAGAAATTCCATTTCGATACTTACAAAATTTGACATCCTGCAAAAATGTATATAATAAGATTTCACAGTGACATGTTATTGATATCGACAGAGTACATAATTGTACTGATTAAATATTGTGCTTTCAATTTATTAAGGAGCCTGCATATGGAACTTCTATCTGCAAACTGTGTACACCATTATCATACATAGAATGCATACCTACGCTTTGCAATAAAACAGTTTGTGTATGGGTCGCAATCAACCTGTCTATGGTCTGTAAACCTACCAACTGTATTTTACATACGGAGTTATAGATACTGTACTCAAGTACATTACACAGTGAGCGCAACCGATGTAGTTGACGCCATACATTTTCTAACGTATTTATAGTGTAGTGTTCATCACGCCATGACCGGCGTAACTCTAGTTATGTATAAAATCTTTAAGTGTAATGACCAATGACAGATACATCAAAGACGTATAAAACGTGCACGTGGAGGGTCCTTTATAATGTTTAGGCGCAAATGTCGCCATGTACCTTACGTTACATGAATAAATATGCATAGACTAGACAATTCATGAAATTGCGATTAAGGTCATCTTTCTTGCTAAAAGTGCGATCATGTAGACTCAATTTTGATATAAAATGTATATAGCAAACGAATAGTTCTGCAACGGAAAATCTTGATTTACATACAGAATTCCGCCAATGTCAATAAGGTTCGCGATATGTGTCAGATTGCGGAATCTGAAAGGACTCTTAACTGAAATTTTCATCGTTTATGCAATGTGAATTCATATATACGACATTTAAGGATCGGCTGACGATGCTGTAAAGACCCTGCTGCTGAGCCAAATAATCACAGTCGTGTGGTCGTGTGTTATATCCACAGCATACGCTGTATGCGTTTGCATTTGGGTTAAAATGCCATGACCCTTACTTCACAGTAACAGATTTAGCTATTGCTTTAGCAGTAAGAGTTTTACAAAGATGCCTTGAACTTCACAAGCAAAAGAAATTAGTAATAGCCAAATTTGAGCATAACTTTTTTATCGAACGGCTGTGAGTATCAAAACATAAATATGGCACCTTTCAGAATGGTGATCTCCGCTAATAACAGTTGCAAGTAAATACTCCTAACAGTAGCATTGCTAAAATATTGAATTTATGTACATTGCGTGGTAACTGATGGTGCAAATCCGTTTTAAGCCTCTGGTTAAAACTGGTAATACCAAGAAAACGGTGACCGTTTAGTGACCGTAGTCAGCGACGGGACTATATAATGACTCAGAGTAAGCATTAGGCATAAAATGATAGGAGCAGTTGCAGGAATAGTAAGACATTCAAGTGTTTAACGCGAAAGTTCCATGTTGAAAACCTTTTTCTATAAAAAGATCTAGGTACACTAAAAATTTCTTTAAAATTCATATAACCCGCTGTCACGGAAGACTGCTTTAACACGTTTCCGTTCAGAGATAATATATCGCTGGAACTTTTTATGAATCTAAAATAAAGTCAACTTTTATACAGCCAACCTTGTCGACAAGTTCACATAGTGATAATCAAATCATAGGTCAGCAATTGGTTTTCAAAAAACCGTCTTGCAGAACCGAAGAGTCTTGCAGAACCGTATGCGATGCTGAGACTTTATAACGGATTGTAAATGTTTTCATGTCTAGTTGTTGCGAGGCATTTGCAAGAACTAAATATACGTAGGTGTTTTTGATCTAGCTAGATAAGCGTCTTCATTATCTTGCTATATGATAATACATCACACAGTTTACGAATATTCTGCCCACGTTGTGAATAGATCTATTAACAAGTTTGCCGGAAAGCTATGTTTGCGTCAACTTTACGTTTTGCTCCGGTAGAAACTCAGGGCAGCTTCATACTACATGCAGTGTTTAGCAAGACTACTTAAATAATCTGTTTGTTCAAAAAATATTGCCTATATCTTTCGTGCACCAAATTTCACTCTGTGCCGGTGAGATATGTAGCAAACACAAACTATTCCGAGAATACAGTACCAGAGTGTCTGGAGTCTACTAATTGCAGTTCAATCGACGATAAATATTTGTATAAACTTCGATATAGTTCAGAAAAGTTTTTGTAAATTAAAACTTCGAAGGACTTATGTCGACATATAATTAGTCTAAATCCCAATAGTCATGGATGAATACATACACAGATAGCATATAATGGAGTTTTGCAGTATGTGTACTTGAATGTACATCACCATGCATACTTGAGGTCCGAGATCTCAGTGCGGTACCCAGGTCTTCGGGAGAAAGTGGGTCGACCTTTGGTCTCCAAACGAAAGATGAGACGGCCAGCGGGAAGGAGTGGGGTGCACACCTGCAGTGATGCGCGGCATGTCGTCGCTTCGAAACAAACTAGGTTGGGTGTGACGTCGCTGGGTGACAAGCTCTCCTATCCGTAACGAGCATGTATGTGCAACACATCTCCAACGTGTCATAAATATAAATGGAATTCGATAAACCAATAGAAAAGTGATAATGATTAGTTCGTTTGTATCGCTATTATGGCGTTAGAAAGTGAAAGTGTCAAACTGCTCATGATTTTTGAAAAATTATAATTTCATGCGATTATGAATGGCATACAATCAAAGTTATACCGAAATATGTTGATGTAATTTTACGCGCTAAATGACATGAGTTTACAATATTTGAAGCCGAGCGCCAGCGAAGCGAGTAGAGGAGAAAATCATGAAACTTCTTTGTCTGTTGGTATAACTAATAACTTAGCTTCGGGGTGATAATTGCGCCAAATTTTTGCTCTGCCGTAGGTGACGGCAATGTGAACTTTAACTGAGTGCTAACATCTCCGATCATGTATTCCTGGATGCAAATGCTAAAATCTGGCTTTATGTATTGTCTGATAAATGTGGCTATACGGGAGTGACTGTTTCGCAGCTCATATCTCGCGACAGAGGCATCACTTCTAAAAACAGAGTCACTATCCGGCATTTGCTTATCGAGATCAGTGTGGAACCAATCCCTGGCCGCTGCGGGCCCGAGTATGAATAGCCGACCCTAAATATAAATATAGATTTTTCAATTTCGGAATGGTATTCCGTTTTTGCAATTTCAAACGAATGCGTTCAAGTTTAAAGGGTTTGTCATCTAAAGTCCAATTTCACTGTATTGTACTGCTCTAAGGGATTCAAGGATTTTACGGTCGATGAACCGCATTTCAAGAATATAGTCTGACTACATTTGTTTAGCATTTATTTCTTGGAGAGCGTCGCGAATGACGTATAAATGTTTTTCGGCATACGACGGTTTGTTAACATGGGTCCAACGAGAATGTTTCATGCTCTTTCAAGAGTTTTAATGAGTTTAACCGATTTTCAGGGCATAGTCTGTCTTGAGCTGTTTCTGTTTAATATTGCTATTATAAGATTTAAAATGGTCTCTTTGTGTATTTCGGTGCGCATAATATAACAATGAGGTCTTCTAGAATAAAACGCGACACATCTTTAGCGATTTTCGAATAGCTTAAGGTCCACTATCGGCGAAGCTGAATAATAATTTACAGAATAATTTTAGTCTGTTGTCGAATTATGCGTTTTCTGAGCTTCCTAAGCTTTCTGTTATGTGATATGAAGAATGCCATTTGGATGGTTTACCTCCTATCACAACAAAATTATAAAACTTCATTGGTTACAGAGATTTGACGGAGGTATATAAATAAATACAAAGTCTTTTACATGAAATTAAACATAACGGCAACCACACATTATCCACGCTCGCTCCACTTGGCTCTTTATTGCGAGTTACTAGTTATGAAACGGATGATTTTAAAGCAAACATAGTAGTTTATGATATCATAAAATGTCTACAGAGCTTCGACTCGAACTCACAACCTGACATTTTTTACTCACCTTTACCATTGCCGGCATTGGTCTTGCAACCATCACCGTTTATATTTGGCAGCTTACCAAGGCATTCGGGTTGCCTGTGATTGTGTTTTGTTTGGCCATTTAAAGGGATCATTGCTATGGCATTTCGCTAGTAGCCATGTCAGAGCACCTAATTATTGTGCAAGCATGATTACAAATTATACTGTTCATCTGGTATTTTAAGAACATAATGACTCAGTGCCGCATTTGCTGTCATTCGTGGTTATATTAATTAATCGCGTTTTTAGCCCGGCTCATCTGCTACAACCAAAGTATATATTTCTAAATTTAAGAACATCACAAAATGTTCATGATTAGCGAGCTTTATCGGCGGTTTTCCACCATAACGAAAATCAATTTGAGCACCCGATCTTGCTTGAGCCTCCGTGTACTTTTGTTCAACTACAAAACAGCGTTGTTGTTTTTTCAATTTCGATAGGCCTGTAAAAATTGTTGGTTAGTTAATTAGCGATGTTACGCCGGAACGTTTGACAATTGCCGAAACATTTAATTAAATGAACCAATCCATCGCCATCATTGGGTCCGTAACATTGGTCTTTGAATTTTAAATAGTGGTTTAGACGGCGGCCAGTTTCGACTATAATTCGAACTTTGGCATTCGAGAACCTGGTTTTAAATATGCAATTAAGCATTTTCTTTAATTTGCTGGTGAATATTCCTATAAATAAAAGTTTAATATAAAATCTTCGATGTTGATTGATCATCACTATCATTTAGTGGTTCCGTATTGGATTCATTACTATTGGTAGTCAATCTATCATTATTGGGCGATAACCATATATTAATAAAAGATCTGGTGTTATTTTAGATAAGTTTCGTTAAAAACGTTATTGTTGAGCATTCTTTAGATAAACTGAACTTTCTTATGAATGAGTTGGTAATTGAAGTCGTTTTTGAAGGCTATATGTAGTAAGCAACTGATTAGTCTAGTTTTGTATTTTGGAAATATGAACGAATCATATTTCATAACAGTCGAGAGAACATAGGTTTCCATACGTTGACTTTCGTAAACAGGACGTCTAGAAATGGGGTTAAATTATCATTTTCTTTTTCCATCGCGAATTTTATAGTTTCTTGTTGTGTGTTTCAATATTGTAAAAATTGTTCAGCTTGTTCTTGGTTTTCAAATACCACAAACGTGTCATCCACGTATCGGCGGTAATATAATGATTTGAAAGTTGAAGGACATTGGTTTAGCCATTTTCATTCAGTGAAACATATAAATATGGTATCCAACGAGGGGCCTAAGCGTGGTCCCACTGCACCTCCTTCCGTTTGTTGGAAAATTGTATTAAACATAAAATATATATTTTGGACAGACATTTGGATTGCTTCGATAAGATCATCGATGGGTATGAAAGCTAAGAATTCTTGATTCGTTGCCACTTCCCCAATGTATTGTAATGTGTCCTTTATTGGAACATTAGTGATTAGGGCTGTTACGTCAAAGCTCGCTAAATATTTGCACACAAAATCGGATTCGGAAATACATTTTACAAAACTGAACCAATTTGTGATTGAGTAAGTGTCGATGGTAATGGGTTCCAAAATAGGAACGATAATATGTGCCAGTTAATTAACTGCTGAATTGATGCATGAGAGAATTGGTCAAAATGGTACTTCTTCTTTATGTATTTTTAGCGCACCATAGGTAGTCTTCAGCGGTTGGTATCAATTTCCGATATTGATAATAGTTGATTTTTTTTTCTTTTATTGAGCCTTATGGTTCTTACCAAGAATTTCTGTAATAAGTAGATCAATTTTATCGATCTTAGACTATGCTTAAAGACAAGGCTTGAACATAACATGCGCAGGATGCGGGTGTATTTTATTATTCTTAGACTATGTTTAAATTCTTAGACTTCTTGCCAAGGATCTCTTAGTAAACAGATAAATTTTATCACCCTTAGATTATGCTTAAAGCCTAGGTACTTGCCAACAATATGCGCAGTAAGCGGATGTATTTTATTATTCTTTGACTATGTTTAAATATTTATAGTTCGTGGAAATTGTCTCAGTAGTAAGCAGATCAATTTTATCACCCTTAGACTATGTTTAAAGCCTTACGGTTTTTTTCAAGAACCTCGGTAGTAATATTTTGTTAGCTTTAAATGTTTAAAACTTTGTAGACTTGCTAAGAATTTCTATAGTAAGCTGATCTATTTTATCACCGTTAGACTGTGTGTAAAGCTTTAAGGTTTTTCTGTCAAGAACCTCGGTAGTAATATTTTATTAGCTTTAATTGTTTAAAACTTTGTAGACTTTGTAGACTTCTATTGTAAGCAAATCATTTTTATACTATATCTAAAGCCTTGTGGTTTTTTGTCAGGAATCTTAGTAGTAAGTTGATTTATTTTTAAATGTTTAAAATGTTATGGTTCAAACCAAAAATCTCCGTTGTAAGCATATCAATTTTATTACTTTTAGACTATGTTTATAGCCCTGTTTTTATCATGAACCTCGGTTGTAAGATGATCTATTTTATTAGCTTTAAATGTTTAAAAAATTGTGGTTGTTGCCAAGAATCGCCGTAGTAAATAGGCCGATTTTGTCACCCTTAGACTATGCCTAAAGCCTACTGGTTTTTTCCAGAATCTCGGTTGTAAGTTGATTTATTTTTAAATGTTTAAAGTGTTATGGTTCTTTCCGAGAATCTCCGTAGTAAGCAGACCTGTTTTATCACCCTTAGATTTTGTTTAAACCCTTATGGGTTTTGTGAAGAATTTCGGTAGCAAATTAATCTAGTTTATTATCATAAAAAAGTTTACAGTGTTCCGGTTTTTGTCAAGCATCTTCGTAGTAAGCAGATCTATTTTATCACACTTAGACTATATTTGAAGCCTTATGGTTTTTGTCAAGAACCTCGGTTGTACAGTTTATCTATTTTATTACCTCTACATGTTTAAAATAATGGGTTCTGTATAAGAATATCCGTAGTAAGCAGATATACTTTATCACCATTACGCTATGTTTAAAGACTTATGGTATTTTGTCAAAAATCCCGGTAGTAAGTTGATCTATTTTATTAGCTTTACATATTTAAAGTGTTATGGTTCTTTCCAAGATTCTCCGTAGTAAGCAGATCTCTTTTATCTCCCTTAGACTATGTTTAAAGCCTTGTGGGATTTTGTCAAGAATCTCGGAAGTAACTTGATCAATTTGATTAACTTTATATGTTTAAAAATTAAGGTTATTGGCAGTAATCCCCGTAGTATGCAGATCTATTTTATCACCGTTAGACTGTCTAAAGCTTTGTGGTTTTTGTCAAGAATCTCGGTAGTAGGTTGATCTATATTTTAAATTTTTACAGTCTTATGGTTCTTGGCAAAAATCTCCGTAATAAGCAGATCAATTTAATAACCTTAGATTATGTTTAAAGTTCTATGGTTTTTGTCAAGAATCTTGATAGTAACTTGATCTTTTTATATTAGCTTTAACTGTTTAAAATTTATAGTTCTTGCAAATATTCTCCGTTGTAAGCAGATCTATTTTATCTCCCTTAGACTATATTTAAAGCCTTGTGGGTTTTTGTCAAGAATCTCGGAAGTAACTTGATCAATTTGATTAGCTTTATATGTCTAAAAATTAGGGTTATTGGCAGTAATTCCCGTAGTATGCAGACAAATTTTATCACCTTTAGACTACGTCTAAAGCCTTGTGGTTTTTTGTCAAGAATCTCGGTAGTAATTTGATTTTTTATAGTAGCTTTAACTGTTTAAATTTTATAGTTCTTGCAAAGATTCTCCGTAGTATGCAGATCAATTTTATCACTTTAGACTATGTCCAAAGCCTTGTGGTTTTTGTCAAGAATCTCGGTAGTACGTTGATCTATTTTTTAAATTTTTACAGTCTTATGGTTCTTATAACTGTTTAAAAATTTATAGTTCTTGCTAACACTTTCCGTAGCAAGCAGATCTATTTTATCACCCTTAAACTACGTTTAAGCCCTATGATTTTTCATCAAGAACTTCGATGGTAAGTTGATCTATATTATTTCCTTTAAATTTCTGAAATGTTATTGTTCTTTAAAAGAATCTCCGTAGTAGGCAGATAAATTTTATCACTCTTAGACTATTTTTAATGCCTATGGCTTTTGCCAATAATGTCCGGTAGTAACTTGATCTGTTTCACAGCTTTAAATGTTTAAAAACTTATAGTTCTTGCCAAGGATCTCCGTAGTATTCAAATTTATTTTATCATCTTTATAGACTATGTATAAAGCCTTATGGTTTTGTCAAGAATCTCGGTAGTAAGTGGATTTATTTTTTTAGCTTTATATGTTTAAAATTTTATGTTCCTTGCCAGGAATCTCCGTAGTATACAGATCAATTTTATCATCCTTAGGCTTTTTCCAAACCTTATGGTGATTTTTTCAATAAGTTCGGTAGTAGATTGATCTATTTTTAAACGTTTACAGTGATATGGCTCTTGGCAGGAATGTCCGTAGTAAGGAGATCTTTTTATCACACATAGAATACGTTTTGGATTTGCCATATGGATTTTTTCAAGAATCTCGGTAGTAAGTTGATGCATTTTATTAAATTAGATGTTTAAAGTGTTATGGCTTTTGCCAAGAATCCGCGTTGAAGGCTGATCTATTTTATTACGACGCATTGTTATGCCTCGCATGGATATTATAATATTTTTACATAAGTGATAAATGCCACAATTGGTGAATATTGGGGCTGTACTTCGCGCAGGAGGTACCTTAAGCATTATCTCTATTATATAACTTCTATTATATATAAGCAAAATTACTATAGCAGCGTTACATTATCACGAATTAGACGCACTGCCCACAAAAATTATTGGTTTATTGAGTGATTATGAAGCGAAAACTTTACGCTGGTCGTCACGTCCCATTTGTAGCTGTATTATTTCAATTATATCGGTGTGTTGCATTGAAACCACCTAGATGCTCATCCCACCTAGAATTGTAAATATACGTGTGAAAACAAAAGATATTTAGGTGTAGCTTGTGCACTTTTGGAGAGCCTAGTAAAGAACGCCTCTTTGTGGTCTACAGCGTCCACTAAAGGGAACTGTCTAGTGGCTTCTGCAGTGCCCAGTAGGGAACCGCTCAGTTTCTTCTGCAAAGTCTACTAAAGATCAAACGTCTGGTAACACCTACGGCGCAATGTAACCTCTCATATGCTTCTACAGCGTCTAGTAAAGGGAGGCTCGAGCTGCGTAGTGGTCTCTACGTCTATGGCGCCCATTAAAGAAAATAGCCTGGTGGCTTCTACAGCGCCCAGTAAACGGAACCCCAGATTCTTTTGCAAACCCATTATAGCGAAATTCGTTGCGGTTTCTACAGCTCCCGCTAAAAGATATGTAAATAAAGAGAATATTAGCTCTGCCAACAAGCTTCCTGCGATAGCAGAGGCAAAACTTTATTCTGGAATTGCTGATATCCGTAATCCAGCTTTTAATGCCGCTCCTATAAGCTCAACTGCTTCAACAGTATCTTGGCTGAGCGAAGCCCTTCCTTTCTACAATCTTTAAATTCATTGACGAAGTCTCGCTCTAATGGAGCAGATAATGATGAAACACTGAAAATTTTTCTGGATAATGTCGACATCATCAGAAACTCGCATTTTCTTATAAAAACAGTAAGTAATTGTTGCCATAAATACTACTTTATGCCATGGAGGATACCAATAGCCAGGTGTTGTCGGTTTCAAGTATGCAGTACTTAATACGACCGTTCGAAAACACAACAGCAAGTCTACTGTGATAAGTCTAAAATTCATTTCACCAGCTATATATTAAACAATGTGACATTTGGATTTTGGAGTAGCACGCGGTTGGACCTACTCTTAACAACGTGACCCACGACCCACACCAGTCCACACCGACTCACCGTAACCCATCAAATATGGCGACCCCCATGACCCACGAACGATCCACTGACTCACCTTCCATTTCTGCTCGCAAAGAAAAATATTTAACACCATGGGTGTTTATTCTTGCAGGTGGAGCGTTGCTCGGTACTCGGGGTTGTGCTAAATATTTTCCAATTAATTCCTGAAACCCGGGGGCTCAACATAGCATGGTTGTAGTTTTTTACAGCTGCGATAACGGATTCTCGTAAAATCTAATGAGAATCAGTAACATATAATAGTTTCTGGGCATTCCCTTGGATATTTTATATTGTTTTAATACCATTTTATGAGCGTATTTATGTTACATATCTAACGAACACAGTCCTGCATTCAGAGAGACAAGCTTATACAAAAGACATTTCCCATGTGTCAGAGGTGATTTATTACCGCATATAATTATATTATTGTCTAAAAGTATTGTTTCATTTGTTTTCGCAGTACTATATGATACCGATTTCTGACGAAGTGTCTCGTGAATCTTCGACTTATCAAAAGGTGAAACATAAAATTGCATCGATAAGACAAGCAGTTACAAGCTATATTTTAATAATATATTGTGATTCATTAGCGGGAATTTGGGTATGCATTTTAACTCGGGTTTAGTGAAGTGGAATACTGATAAATATAATGTAAAACCTATATATAGGAGCAACGTAAGCGGTCGAGGTGCTCACAAGCTTTGCAGAAACAAAGACTAATCGATTAACCTAGCAGCTATTACTACAAATATTTAATCTAATGTCTAATAGAAATTAGATTAAATAGCTGTTGTGCTCGATTCACAAACTTACTATCATGACTTTAGGTTCTGTTGCACGAATAGCTGTAGGCATACAGATGGCTGCGTATAGTACGCAAACGTCATCACCTGCAGCTGTTTATTTGGCATGCGGGAGACCGCATAGCGCTTTCTGCCGCATGCCATCCAGCTAGGCTTATACAACTTTATTTAATTTGAAACTCCTGCATTCCGGCAAATTGGTTTACAAATTACACAACAATAGCGACCGTGAACGCACGTCACTTTTCGACATACAAGTAATACTGTCGAACTGTACAATTCAAAGTACAAATACAACCAAGTCCTAAAATTATCTTCATTGGATACAGTGTTAGTGCTTAAACCATCATTTTAATTTTACATGGCCAAGATACGCGTAACCATAAAATGTCAAACCGGTAAGAAGTCAATATTTTACATACGCGGGAGTTATTATAGTTAAGCATAGGCAATGACGCCTGGGTTCCCCAGCGGCAATGTAGCCTACTTGGACCAGTTGTGTTTGACACCACCGTAGATTAAACATGAACTAACCACGGGTTGCTACAAGATATACCAATGCGAGCACCACGGACTATTTATTTTGTAAGCTTATTACTAAGATCTTAATGTGTCACCACTTATATCGGATATAGTTTATTTCACACACTACAACAAATTACAAACTCAAATTACATACATTAAACACATAAACGGCTGAACCGTACTCACGTTGACTGCGCAGCTTCTGAGGCCGACTGAGGCCCTGATCTAACTGCGCAACCGCTTAAATAAACTTTCTAAACCCGATTTCTTAGAACTTGAAATAAACCTGGTTGTCAAATCTTCCTAACCCGTTAATTTTTAATATTAATGCTGCCAACCGGGTTGCGAATTCTTAGAATTACAAAATTATCGCCAGTTATGGCCGTAATTATACAATCATACTAACAAGACTCCACCTTGCTATGATAGTTACAATTTCAAAACAACACAACGAACAAATAGTTTATACAACAGCCAACCCCAATTATGAAACAAAAAATCTTCCTACACACTATAATATATACATGTAACAGGACCATTCCGGCCCGTTACGAGTATTTTCATGACTCTAGCACCAAAATCGCCTCGGAACACGTTGGCACCTATGTCTCGTTTATAAATATATTCCGTATATTATCATTGGATCATATATACAGCGTGTTATCATGGGATCATTTATATATATATTGTCGTACTTCGAATGCTTAAATATATACCCTATGTTATCCTTGGATCATTTTCGTATAAAAATGTATTCCGAATGCCCTATTATGTCAAATCATGTGGTCGTGTTGTATCGTATCCTGCCGTAATTCGCGTTTTTGCATGATTACTGGGACGAGTGTTGTGCGCAAGGGTTAGCATAGCATAAAAACTAGGACACTTCAATTGATTTGCGAAGCCCTACGCGGGTTGGCAATTGAGCCTTTCACCCATCATGGGAACCACTCGGAACCTAACCACCGGAAACTAACCTAGGTCACTAAACACTAAGGTTTCACGGTTAGGACCGTCCGGGAATAGGAGACCACTGACTATACGCCTAAGTTATAACCATTTCGTAGAGATAGAAACTGAAATTATCAAACCTACCAGATTTCAGCTGCACACTGAGCAATGGTCCTGGAAAACAACAAACCGTGGTCAGGTCAAATTCAAAGTACGGCAAATTATAGGGCTATTGACAACGCCGGATACCGGGTAAATTTAATGGCCCGTCTGGTGCACAGTGATCCGGGAATGGCTGGAGTACGTCAGTAAAGTATTTGGAGGACTCTAGATAGGGACCAAATTGCCCCTGACAATGTTAAGACCGCGCTCTTAACGCCACACGATCAAGTTGGGTGGTCGCGAAAGGAACCGGACTGCCACCTTTACGTATACTATCATATATGTGCATATGTATCTATAGGTATATACGTGGGATGACGGTGTGTGCTGCCAGGCCTCTGTGCTTTCCCTCACCACCCGGAACAAGAACGTCTCCCCCTGAGCGTGTCACAGGTAAATTGGTCTTTTCGCCCTATTATTCCGTTGTAACATGCCGTGATACGACCCCGCACCCCTGCATCCTCGTAGTCGCACCCTATTTCTTAACTGGTGCTTGTGACCCCTCATTTTGCTCATCTTACCTAGATAAATCCAACGATGTGCGCCGAACCTTCGCCCGATTCTCCGCTGATCCGCTGTAGTCACTCAAAGGTGCCCCAATTTCTGCCGCCAACCTCTAGTGGGCACAGACAATCCGAGATTTTCCTCTTTACTCCAAAACGGGCGAACCGCCCCTCATTGTCTTCGTCTCGTCGAGACATCTCCAAAAATACCCGCCAGGTTACCGCCCGCCGCTTCGTTAACGCAGGACGGCCGACGAAAGTGCCGCTACCGTCGCCGCCACTCTCTCTAATCATTGTGATTTTAGCACCCTTTTTACCCCTGCCGTTCGGGCCAGGGTGTCACCCCTCATTCGAACCGTCACCCGACGGCGAGTCCAATGATACCCGGCGGGCGTCGCTCCGCCCAACCGCTAACGAAGGAGAGCCCGCTAAAGCCCCTCATACTTATATACATCGGAACCCATGCGTGGGTCCCGATCCAATATCACGTCCATCCCCCTCGTCTTTGGTATCAATCGGTTGGGACCGATTCTCACCCCAGCCCCTCGAAAGTCCCCTGGGTTTGCCCTGTCCCACTGCCCGCCCGCATTCCGTCTCGCTCTCGCCGTGACCTCGCTGTCCTTTTTCGTTGTTTTCTTTTGCCGCTTTCTCTAAGCGACTTCGTTGGTCGGTTGTTGTCATGGTTGTTGTTGTTGTTGTGCTGTGTGTTTGCGTGTGTGTACTCGAGCGACCTCTCTGTCGCTCAGTCCGCCTCTGTGTATCGTGTGTATTGTGTGTAGTATATGTGTATATATGTATATGTATATATATAGATATATGTATATACGTATATAAGGACATGAAAAAACGGACGGAGGAGGACACCACGTACTAAGACTCACTAAAATTGTAAGTTTTACGGACGGACTAGACATCGACTATTAAGAAGAAAAGGGGGTGTGTTTAGGGTCCTCCCGTGGGTCTCTGGGGTCCCGGAATAGGGCGCCGGCCTGTTAAGGTATACCTGGGAGGAGACCGCACCTCCCGTCCTCAGTCGGGCGCGTTCCCTTCATCGTTCTCCCCCTGGGGCCCGTAAAGAACTAGAAATCGCGAAAACACGCGATTTCGCTTGGAATTCCGTGTTGTCAAATAGACGAGTCATTCTCCATACTGCTATTAGCTTAATTGTACGGGCGGCAAGTCAGGACCACAAAGGCGATACAGTAGATGGGGCGGACAAACAATTGGGACTTCATCCGATTGCTGGTCGTTGCGTGGGACGATGAGTTGACGGCTCGAACAAAGAAAAAAGAGCAAATAAATTTGAAAATCGTTGGAGATCAAGTGTCCCGGAGGTTGACAAAGTTTACCCAACCAATCTGGGACAAGAAATCGTTCAAATAGAAATGCGTTGGACTCGAATTTCAACGCACATCCGGCACTAAACGCGGGATGTTGAGGCTTAAGAGTTCACGTTTAATGGGAAAAACGTGGGCTGAAATCGCAGATGGTTGACCTCCGACTACTCGAAGGGTCCAAACTTGATGTCGGCAATTTCGATTGAAGCCGACTCTCCCTAAGGACAACCAACGGTAGCTGTCAAACTGGAACTTCCGGAAGTGTCCCCGATTGGACGCCGAAGAAGAAACCCAAAAAAGTGGGCGTCTTGAAATCGGCAGCGATTGGATAGCGACAAAATCGCTATCTTAATATGCAGAAATTTTGAGGCGACGACCGACGCGTCGACTCTTGGAATCAGTTCGACTTCGGCAGCGCAGAGTTCGGTCAACTCTACTGACCGGCTCCGACACATGACTTTATTATAAGGTGTTTTCAATTTTATGCTTTCTCGTGGTTTTTTGTTTTCGCGCTTGGATTCGACCGTTGGAGCACCCGCTTAGACAATTACTGTCTCGCGAAGGGGGCTAGCGCTCGCTGCCCCGGATGAAAGTTTGTAAGTGAGATGGAGGATAGTAACCTGGAATATGGGGGTTTATTTTCCCCAGATGTAACAGTGATAGACCATCTGTTAGAGACAATTCGCTTCGTCCCCGATTCGTTATAGCATCACTAAGTCCGTGACAAACCTCCTTAAGTCGAGTCCGGTTTTGGATGCCGTGGGCAGTCACAAGGCCCGGTAGGAAGTTGCAGGAAAGCGCGTCGAAGTCATTCTGATTCCCCGTGGTCTTAGGCAAAAAAGGAGTGACTCCAAAAAGGGGGACGCTTCTCGTCCATGCTTTGCATGATTCGTAGTTCCTGAGACAGGATCACTGAATTTTGTTGAGCTGACCACGGTCAAATTTTACAATATAATGGAACTAGAACGATAGGGAATTGCTGTACTGTTTATGAATCTGTTTACAAATTTACAGCTTAGTGGACGCTCATGCTGTGTTTGAGCTCGGACAGAAGTGCAGCTTAGGAGCGGAGGACTAGCTTCCGTTGTGCTTTAGGAAGCCCTTAAAATTTCATTTATCTGAATGAGCTAAGAAATTTTGAGAATACCACAGATTGAACAAATTCTAAGCATATCAGCTTGAGCTTAAGGTGTTTGCTGCTCCATAGGAGCGACGTTCTCGGACTATCTCGGCTTAATTACCAGGTTTTTGTGTGTCGTAACGGTGCTGTTTTACTGAGTGTTAAAGTTACAGGACTAAGGACTTAGTGTCAGCAAAGTCGGTAAACGTTGTAAATGAACAAGAATTTTACTCGGACGACTGACCGAAGCAATATCAGATGGTTACCCTGACCTCAGCGTGAGCCTAAAAGACCGGAGGAACGATTCCCCTAGCCATCCAAAAAATTCTACCAGACCCGCTTGGAGCCGCGTGCAAACAATTTGTGATTAAAGCACCAAACTCGCATCCCGAAACTACTCTGCTAAAACGATCAAGTTTACGGGTTTTCACTATAGCATAGCGACATGGTCTTCTCTTGGGGCCAATGTCCAAAAATTTGAACCTAATTAAATAAGCCGATGGCAGGCCCCAACGCCGTATTTAGACTGTGCCCCTGCGGGAGAAGCATTTCGTGTTTCCAAAAATTTAAAATATTTATTCCCCATCCCAACAAGTAAAACTAACCGCCTCGCGCAGGCCATTTCGTCCCCACGGCGAGCGAGTGCAAAACCCGATTTTTCTTTGAAGCGAGTTGATCGCTGAGTTTAGCTTGATTTCACTATTTATCCTGAGTTACCCATTAAGCTATGTATTACGTATGGCCATGCTCTAGTTTTCATTTCTGTTCCGTTTTCCCTATTGCCCTTTAGCAGATTCGATCCTGCACGGGAGATTTAAGCCCGCTGCGGAATCATATGTATTAACCATTCGACTACTTGCACACAGTATCACCGACTATTAAGTCGATGATAACTCAACTGCACAACAGTGCAGCAGAGACACTGCAATACCGCAGTGCATTAAGGCAATAGGATTGGCGTTAGGGAGAGTCAAGAAAAAGGCAACCAACGAGAAAGAAAAGACGCGGACGCGTCCAGGGCCAACCGCCTTGTGGCCTAACTCTTAGAGCGACCCCAAGGCTGGGAGATAAGACCGGGTAACCAATCGACAGGGTACAAATCGCCCGTGGGTCATGCCCTCACTATACCTCTGATAAAATCAGCCGCGGAGTCGAAATAAATTTAGATAACCGGGCTCGCCTCGGGGGCGGCCCGGACATTGTCTAGGATAGCGCATCGTGCAATTTAGCGTCACAACCACGTCCCACCATCCACAAGCTGATGAATTACTTTGCCCCCGCCCACCACTTTTTCTTTCGGTCAGTCGTACTGTTTGATAGGCAAAGTCAAACGTGACGATAAAATGAATCAACATGTAGGCACTACCGCGAGTGCATCGTTAGTATAAATTAGTCGACACCCCTAGGAGTACCTTGTCGCCGGTGTTGCATTGAGTAGCAATCAGACCGTGTTTCTGGTGTTGCCAGAGTAGAGCTCGCATATTCAAGCCCTGTCGTCATTCTTTCCCTTAACCTCGTCTGGTGTCCGTCACCACGTGCAAAGGATCAACGTTGAAGGTGACACGCTTTAATTTCCGAAGCACTCTAGGGCCCCTGCTTATTGCGCTCCATAGCTGAAGAGTTGCTAACATGGAGACGAAGCAGGAATAACCGCCCCTAGTCCGCGAATATGTGGGTGTCTGCACGCTCCGACACTGTTTTCCTTTTTCAACGCCCTGCGTACCCTAGTCTATGGAACCGACGCGATGGCAGCGAATTACTACTAAGCCTTCCCGACTTTTCTCACCCCGTCCGCCTTGATAGCCGACAGGAAACACTCGTCCCAACGACAAACATTGATTATTCAAATAAACTTTGTATTATAGGCACCGAGTACAGTTTTACTTTATACCGAGACGATAGGGACTTTCTGTTTTTTGTCCGATCGGACGAGCAGGCCCTACCCGCCAAGCCTTGCGGACGAGAATGTCCCAAGCACTGGCGTGTGCGGCCTTCTGCGTATGAACTTACGAATCCAGGGATAATACAATAGGAGTCCGCGAGAAAATCAGACACGTATAGCCCACCGACTCGAAAAGTCTACTGAGAACAGTTTTATATCTCGCGCCCTTAATTGCTTTGAAATTATACTATGCAAATTGTTAGTCCTCAAACGCGAATTAGTTAAGGAATGCAGGCCACGCCGTCGCTCTTCCGACATTAAACTTTCAGGATTTGTCAGAACCCTGTGGGGACCACATAGGCTACAATGCTCTAGCACGGAGCATATCAGGACCTTAACTAGGCAAAACAACTTGAGTTTCAATTTTTAGGGCAATTTTCACCTTTTACTTCAGCTTTTAATACAACTGAATTGAACTAAACAACTTCCGATGAGTCTAGCATAGGGAACGACGGCTAAGCTCTATGACCTCTGAGCAGCTGTCGGTGCTAGCCTTCCTGGGGGAACCCAGAAATCATGCCAGAAACTAGACATATGCGCAACCAATCGGGTGGGATCCGAACAAACCCCGTGAAGCGTGCCTGCGGCCTGCTAAGCTCCGTAGCTTCTTTGGTCTTACAAAGAATAAAGTCAAAATTTCAAGAATTCACGGTCCTCCCTTGAGGTTACGATAGCCGGGGTCGTATGGGCATGGTGTTAGGAAGTTGCACCATGCAGTTGCGTCCCGTTATTACTTCGTGGAGGTCACGCCGTGAGAATTTATTTCGCACTGGCGATGGCTACGTGTTAGGTCGAATTTAGTTACCACATACAACTTTTACTTGGGCTCGCTTTTGTTTTGCGTGGACCTCTCGCATGAAGAATCTATTGTTATCTACTCTGCTATGTCTGTGCTTTACTAATTGTGGTTACATACATATGCTCTGCGCTTCATTTTACCTTGTGCCCTTGCATGCAATTGTAGAATTGCTCGCCAACCAAATCTGGTATGCCTTTACCTTTCCGCGCTGTTCGTTGTACTGCGCGATGATGTAACTCGTGATCCCACAGAGCACGCCGTCATTTCACTATACTGGACCGGCGGACACTATTTCAGGTTTTACTTGTTTGTACTGTGCTTAACTAACTAATTACCTTATTAATCGATATCAATACATATACGGACTTATCAGTTGTACTGTGTAACTTGCTCTGGTTATACTTGAATTTCGACATTCAGTTCGACCTAATTCGATCTTGTCCGTGGTGTTGCCTGCTTGCCGGATCCGTGTGACTTTTGGATCGTAACGGATTTAACGACCTTCCAGGACTTCGGTACGGTACGGACTATTTGTCTAATAATTCGCCTGCTTGTGGCTCGAACTATCGATTAATTATTGACTGTTACATAAACGCGGTTTCAACGTGGCCGTTGCATTGGACCAGTTGAACAGTGGCCCAACATTTGTGGTGCCTACCCGTTGCATCAGTATTCCCTTTGGAGGCTCAGTGGGACAACACGGATTGTTGAGTTGCGAGTATATTGGAACTGAACATTTTGCTATCGCGTCGCGGGATTGGCTCTCGTTGACGACACGTCTGAAGAAACATTGGACGGGTTGCTTTGGACATTGTAAATTTATAACCAATTTAGCTTTGTTTTATAATCTTTGCTTATAATAGTTTTGTAACCTACGTGGTCCTAGTGGTGTTTAGTCCCACCGTAGATTACACACAAAACTATTACAATACGAGCACCAAGAAATATTTTGATTTATGAGCTTAATCCTAAGGCCTTAATATGTAGCACTTATAATGAAGACAGTTTATTTCCACACTACAACAGATTAAAAACTTTACACATAATAAACACATAAACGGCTGAACCGACTCACCCTGATTGCGCAGCTTCTGAGGCCGACTGAGGCCCTGATCTAACTGCGCAACCGCTTAAATAACTTTTCTAAACCCGATTTCTTGGAACTCAAAAGAAACCTAGTTCTCAAATCTCCCTAAGATGTTAATTTTTAATATAATGGTTGCCAACCGGGTTGTGAATTCTGAGAATTGTAAAATTCGCTCTCTAACATAAATTTTAATTTCTGCGTTAGAGAACCCCTTTTTATGAAATTCTTGGAATCCCTAACTCAAAACAATTGTCGTGAAAATCCAGCAGAAATACACTTACATTTCCGCTAATGTAAGTGTAATAGTTAAGGCACCCAGGGGCTACACTCAAATCCGATAGGTACCTAAACTATAGCCCCGGCACACAAATTGTAAAATTTTAAACTGTTTTACACTCTCTTAAACTTATAATTTTCACGAATTAAATAAATTCTTATTACGTTAGTTCCAGAAATGACCAAGGGGATGAGGTCCGTAACTTCTTAAAGAGTGGACCAATTAATGTCAAATTTAGTATGGCTAATCTAAAGCGTGCAATATGGCATTCGACATTAAAATCCCATTTTGACCCAGTCATCCCCCCCGACCAGAGCTTCACATAGCGTCCAGAATTAATGTATTTTTTCTAATCGTAAGTTGATCCTTAGAGTTAAATTTAGGTAGAGCTTTTGTCACATAAATCAATATTCAGAAATCGTACTGATTTTTAAATGTCCGCATTTAAAAACAAATTTTAACAATTAAAAAATTAATAACAGATTTTCATCGATTTGTAGCAGCAATTCTTCCTTATACAATGGTGTATATTATAAAACAATGTGGTTCATCAATTTGGCTCAAGTATAACTTGAATGACTTTTTTCTAATTACAATAAAGGAATACATTTTGAGGTATTGCAAAATACACTGCTGTTGAAAGTAAAGTTAACGTTACTGCATATTGAACAAGATTAAAAGAGCGAAAAACGAAGATTCGTGAATTTATTCAGTTTCAGTTTCGCGCTTAGACTTCGTAACAATTTTAATTTTATTAAGAGTGATAAGGTATCACTTTAATTTCATATATTTCAACTGTGTTACACTATGTTGTTTCGTTTATAGCATAGGTGTCGATGTGGGGTAGGGGTTACACCCAAAGGGTCGACTCAGGCCAAGTCATATTTACCCCCTCCCCAAAGGGCTTCGAATCACCAACTCTCCCTCCTGGCGGCCTCCCCGTCGCCCTGCTAGCAAAAATTACATAAAAAGCAAAATCGCCAAAAATTTGGGTAAAAATTGGTAAAACTTGGAGCAAATTGAAGATGGAGACCTACGCCCTACCCTCACTAAGGCCTCTACTTCGACGACCTCCCCTCACTCCCGCAGGCCGTCTACCCTCTAAGCCGACGGAGTTTCGATATCTATGATATATGCTATAGTTCATTCTATATTAATTTTAAACATCAAGCATAAAATAACGTTTTAAAAATGTCGTTTCATCATCAGTATGCGTGTGAAATGCTACTTACGTTTTAATGCGGATATCTTGGCCCTACAATAACTTGTTTCTGCTAAAATATCTTATTATTTTACCGTGATCTACATTTGTATTTCAATGATTAACGTAGAACATCAGTGTCTTAATGGTGTCCACAAGACGGTTTAGTTGTGTTTAAACTGAACTTATGACATAGTGACATGACTGTAGATGTTGCGTCAAGAAGTACTATTCGTCACCTGCTGCTCCGTTCTCACATCGCTGGCGTAGGATACATTCAATTATTTTTCACAACAGGAACGAACCTTATACTGGAGGTCTGCACTGAGCGTACAACTTCATTACGTCCAAATAGGCATTGTAATAACAATCGAGCTGAAATGGTTTAACTGTTTTGTTTGTCTTTGCTTATGATGCTATTATAAAACCGAAAACAAAAACATCAGTGCGTTTTAATTAGCTCGATGAATAGCAGGACTTACAGCTGGGATAATACGCCGTGCCTGTGTGTCAAGTCCGTAAATGCAGCTTTATCGTTTTCGCACGCTTTCTGTGCGTCCAACAGAAATTATTATATTGGAAAATGCGGTTTCGACACAAATACATAAATGCGCAGCATGCCACGTGTCAATTCCAGCATGATGGAAGGCCGACATGTCAACATTACACAAAGCCTGCATGATGTCTGGTAATGGGCCACTCATACAGCCAAAACAAAAAACAGCATTCACTATATCTACACTTTTGAACGCAATTACACAGGTGTATGCAATATTCAATTTAATTGCGTGATCTGATATACATAAATATAGGCGGTATTTCAACATAAAATTTTACCTATTGTACGTAATAAGATAAGGCCTGCATGATAACCGAAAATTAGAGATTAATGCTTAGTGCATTCGTGCCAAATAGATAGCCAGCATTTCATATATGAAATTTTACATACATCTGAATTACATATTGTACGTAATAATATAAGGCCTGTATTATAACCGAACCTTAGAGTAAGATTAATGCTTAGTGCATTCGTGCCAAACAGATAAGCGGCATTTTATATATGAAATTTTACATACATCTGAATTACATATTGTACGTAATAAGACAAGCCCTATATGATAAGCGAACCCTAGAGTAAGATTAATGCTTAGTGCATCAGCCACGCTGAGCTCACGCTCAGCTTGTACAGCTTGTTGATTTGTATAAGTGGATGAATAAAAGTGCATTGTTCTGCATGTGTTATAGCTTGATGATCAATAATTTGATTGGAAGATAATAATTGCATTTTCAATGTACAACTCGATAATTATTTATGCTTGTAGATCATATATCTGTATATAGTTTAGCCGAGGCGTTGAAATAGTTTGGATGTTGTGGTGCACAGCTTTCGCTAGTATGTGGGTCACCGCCACCATATCATGGCATGAACAACCGTGATCGTGGTGCGGTCCTACATTTGGACATTTTGTAGAAATTCTTTTATATATACTGTATAAATTTTTTGAACTTTTGCGCATATACGTGTCGTTGCGATGTTGTCTAAGCGTTTTTAATTATGTCTGTCCACCGAAATTTTATTTTCTGATATAAAAAACAGCAACAAATTTGCTGTATTGGGAAGGAGAAATTATCTGAGGCAACACATACGTGTCGTTGCGATGTTGTCTAAGCGTTTTTAATTATGTCTGTCCACCGAAATTTTATTTTCTGATATAAAAAACAGCAACAAATTTGCTGTATTGGGAAGGAGAAATTATCTGAGGCAACACAAGTAAGACGAATCGTCAAATGTTTGAAGAAATTTCAGTTCCTTTTCTTGTGAAACAAATTCCAGTATTCATTTGCTCGAAGTTATTAATAAGATTCAAAAATATGAGGTGGCCCCATTGTGTGACGCCCCAACAGGGTGACACGAAGGAAGAGGATGCATGTAACTGCTGTGGCGTACATATATGGGCTAATGCAATTGTTAGAGATCTCCCGGATTTGAAAATCTCCAACACTGCTCCATAATTGTATTAAATCTCGCAAAATGGTTTTTCAAGGCTATATAGCACTTTATGAACACATAAAATGGGTATTCCAATTATTCGGCAGAAATAGGTCACATACCTGCTTTCCTGAACTCAAGGTGTCCCATGCTCTCTTAATGCAACTTCCATATTCACTAGATATCATAAAAGAAGAGGTAATAGCATTAAGGAACATATTTACTATTTTAGTGCTGGATATAAAGAAATATAGTCTTTAGCATTAAAAGTGCATGGAAACCAATATTTTCAAGAAGCATTTCATGTTCACAAAAGCAAAATGTTGCAAATAGAATGTTAAAGGGATTCATCCAGTATACCTGCATCGTCGTCGCAAGTCAATATAAAACCAAACTCGAACATATATATTCGGGTCTATGGTTTCCATTTTGTCATGTCCATCTTTTTTTCCTATGATGTAAAGTTTATTACCAAAGTACCATATTTCGATCGTATAAATGTTTACATCTATTTTCAACTGGTCACCTTAATCACTAGACGCTTGTTGTATGTATGATGTGAACAAGTCAATATAAAACCAAACTCGAACATATATATTCGGGTCTATGGTTTCCATTTTGTCATGTCCATCTTTTTTCCTATGGTGTAAAGTCTATTACCAAAGTACCATATTTCGATCGTATAAATGTTTACATCTATTTTCAACTGGTCACCTTAATGACTAGACGCTTGTTGTATGTATGATGTGAACAAGGATTTTGTAGAAAATCAAATGCTCCACAATAATACTACACTTTAGACCGAAGAAGCGAGATCGATGGCTAGACGCGCCTACAATAGAGAAAGCCGAGCTGCTTAGTCATGCTGCAAAGGAATCTCGAGGCTTTCTCAGTTCCAGCTTGCACAACAGCATCAAAAAGTCTAAGGATGAATAGCTCAAGGCACTTGCCAACGAGATGAACCAAGCAGATAGGGTACATGACCACCGCAGGCTCTACCAGCTAATCAGACAAGGTGCACAGCTGCAGAATCTTGTGCGTGGTATGATACGCAACATCACGGGTAAGAGTCTGATCTCCGAATCCGCGCAAGTCAATCGTTGGAGAGAGCATTTCGATGAACTCTTGAATAAAGATCCGCCAGCAGATCCGCTAAAGGATGACGACCTTACTTTCAAGGGTTTTTACGAATGCTCGATCAATCACTCAGCACCAACGCGTGACGAAGTCCTCACAGCGGTAAAACATCTTCGCAGCAGAAAAGCAGCCGGAGAGGACGGTATTCCACCGGAATGCTACAAGATCTCAAGAAACCTCTTTGATACGCTGCACGCCACAATCTGCGACGTATGAGCCAAAGAGGTCGAGCCAGAGAACTGGCGTACTGCCATCGTCATTCCTTTCCACAAGAATGGTGACAAGTCCATCTGTTGCAACTATCGAGGTATATTGCTGTTGAATATTGCTTTCAAGGTGTTGGAAGCAGTAATCTGCAAAAGATTCAAGGGACATCGGGAACGATTTAAACGGGAGCAACAGTGCCGCTTTCGACCTGGTCGCAGCACAAACGACCACATACTGAGCATGAGGATCATGTTCCAGAATGTTCATGAATATTGCAGATTAGTTGCCGTGGCCTTCGTTGATTTCAAAGCCGCGTTCGACTCAGTTCACCGAGAATCGCTTTTCAAGATTTTGGAGACGGACGGCGTGCCGGCCAAGATCGTTTCACTAATCAAATCGCTGTTTGAACCATCTTATTGCCGCGCGCCAATAAATGCCACGTTATCTGAATGCTTTGAGGTCAGGTCTGAAGTGAGGCAAGGCTCAATTTTGTCCCCCGTCCTCTTCAACTACGCAATTCCATGGGTGATGGAGGCCGACCTGGCTAACGACGACGGTGTTATTTTCGACGCAAATGCCATGAAGTTCACAGATGCCGCTTGTGCCGACAACATAGTCATAGCCGCATCGTCAGTCAGCGAACTACAAGATGTGCTCAATCTAGTTGACACAGCTGTAAAGCGCGTTGGTCCCAGAAGACCAAGATTTATGACCTACTGCATCGAGAGACATCAAGACATCGTACTGAACTGTTCTGTACTGGAACATGTCGCACAATTCTGTTACCTGCTCAGCACTTTTACGGGATCAGGGGCTTGTGACACCGAGACTAAAAACCGCATAAACCGTGCCAGGTCAGCCCTTGCGGGCCTACGGCATGCGTGGAACTCGACAGACGTGTCCGTTAACACAAAAGTTCAGATATATAATGCTGCCATTCGACCGATTCTGTTCTACGCCTGTGGAACGTGGACAGCGAAGTCAGCTACTCAGCAGCAGACCAACACGTTCGAGAACTTCTGTCGACGCCGGATTCTAGGCGTAACAAAGTTCGATCACATCAGGAATGAAGACCATCGTCGAAGAGTTGGTCACGAAACCGAGGTGTCGACACTGCTGAGAAGGGAGCGTTTGCGTTTTCTCGGCCATATTCTGAGGATGTCCGACAACAGGATCCCGAAGTCACTGGCTAAAGCAACGCCCCCGGACGCCTGGACCCGACCGAGCGGAAGATCTCACAAGCCCTGGCGACGTCAAACAGGCAACGATTGTCATCAGCATTTTCGATACGTGCCGCTACACCAATGGTAACAATATCCGATGTTGCATATCGAACAAAGTACAGCGAACAGAGAAGAGTGGCGACGAGTGATCAGCATTGAGGCCCCCACAACCGGGGCCAGGTGAATACCAGGTGAAATACACACTTTACTCCGGTATCTTTCACAGATAACATGCTGAAAACTTTTCACTGGAACGAGCGCAAAATAAATAAGTCCGCTGAGACAATAGTGGTTGCCACCGATTTTTGAAGAGGTCAGACCGTATTTTTAGCAGAAAGTAAATTAACAGAGAAGAACCGATTTCAAGATTGCACTTTGACGCTTGCGTCCGGTGTCATCAATACAACTATATCTACAGGTTATTATAAATTTTAAACAGTATTCATAATTATTCCTATTATTCAGTACAAAGTACTATTATATTCTTACTATTCAGTACAAAAGGTTTCTGTAAAACTCGAACTGCAGAACAAAAGTGGAGGAAAACATTAAGGAAAACATTCTTTAATATTTAGGAACTCATGTATTGAATATCAAGAACATTCCTTGTCCTTAATATTTAAGTGACATCCTACTGCTTGGTTTTAAAGAAATTTGCAACTCAATATTAAAGTCTATGACCTTAATATTCAGTACTAAGATTAACAACGTGACAATGTCTTCGCCAGTTGGTTCTTTTGCCCTTCTGCAACCAACATTATACAATACTAATGGTGAGTGAGTGTTACACCAATGCATCCAATGCTACTTCACAAAAACTGAGGGTATTATCGGCTTCGCACAATAAAATCAGTTCTAGTTACGGTGTTCAATTCATGAGTGTCACAGAAGTCATCAAGTTATCGCCATGTAATTACTTAGCAGTGGACACCATTTAGAAACACCCAATTGAAGACGTCGACAAGTGAAATGAGTAAATTGAAATGGAATTCTGAAATGTTATTTATTTGTTGTGGTTTCCCTTGCCAATCTGAAGAGTTAGCCTCAAGATGTGCTCGTAGCTTAAAACATTCAGACAGGTGTCAGTCACAAGCAATAAAAAATATCAACCACTGTTATATTGCTACGTAATTCTTAGCTGGCTACCGTATTCAAATTTCGAAATAATTACGCGTGTTGGTCACCAAGTACTATTTGGTACGGTGTGCCGGACGTTGTTTAACAACTTAATTCAGAAATAGTGAAGAAATTATAACGTACATTGCTCATGATGCATTATAAGCATAGGTACACGTCACCAGTAAGTCTTGCATAAATAGCAATAAATAATACCGAAAATAATAATAAAAGAATTTGTGTTTGAATAAAAATTACTGCATCCGGCTGTAGATGCTGTTTTTTTTGTATGTGGGTTAAAGGCTTAGCGCCTCCATGTATATGAAGTACACTTTTGTCCATCATTCTTGCAGAGGTTGTACAACACCCGGTGTCAGGCAGAGGTTAACCCGAATTTTGCTGTGCTCGCTCGTAAATTGCTTATGAGTTGACATGTAGCATAAGACAGAACAAGTATAATCTTAATTTATTGCCTATTAGCGAAGTCATTTGTATTATAGTGAAATCAGTCTGTTCATTCCAGCTTCTCAGCTATTACTTCTCCCCAATGTCCGCCTAAAGTAATTAACAGAAACAGCCGCCAAAGTCTTTTATTATATTCTCGTAATTGCTAAGCTTAACATGTATCGCTTATAATAATAATTTTGTAGGAACACTTGTGTAGAAAACGGAACTAGCAATTGCGGGTTCACACAGTTGATAATATCCAATCAAAAAGCAGCAGGAGCATAATTCGTGACTTTTGAACTGAAAGTATCACAACGCTGTAACTGTCAAAATCTTCAGTTTACAGCCTAGTATTACAGATTATATCTTCCTAACCCTGAATTATTCAAAAGTGTTTAAAAACTACACGACTAACCGTTTAAATGTTGAAAATGTTTTAATGTTTTTTGATTCATTCACATTCACAGCCGCAACTCAATACGTACAATTATTCTTGCTAAACGTATTAAACCATGAACTCCTAGGCCCATGTCTACAAATGAAACCATTATGAACTCTTGCATTACCTGAGTATTTCGTATGTCTGTGTTCGCGAGCGTTGTTATTCGTTCGCTTTGCGAGGTTCCTTCATCCGGACAACAGTTCATAAGTAGCTCAGTGGCTAGCATACTCTGTTTTTTTGGGTTTACTTTTAACTTCTGCGGTGGCAATTGCCGTTGTCAGACATGAAACATTCAATCATTTGATTATTTTTAACATCCGTTGAATAATCTGAATCTTCGTTGACAAATTATTGGTATTATGTAAGTATTTGGTCGGTGGTCGACTGACTAAGACAAAAGCCTATGAGAAAGTATCTCATTAGCGTTAAGGAATTCAATAATAGCAACATAGATTAACTTTTCTAAAATTTTTGCATCATTGCGCAGATATTGGTTGATTATTTCTAGAATCAGCGTTTGACCCTTTCCGTTTAAAAGCTGGTGTGAGCCTTTCGTGTTTCCTGTCATCTGCAAGTACTTCGGAAAGTAGTCATTTGTTAAATGAAATTGTAAATGGGGAAAATGTTAATAGGCAGCAAGGAGCACATCGGTTTAGGAAAATGTTATCATATCACAAACTGTGCTCTTCTTAACACTAATATTTTAAATTCAATAATTATATGTTTTCAAAGCTGTAAATTGTGAATTGAGAAAATTGTATATGGCGACATAGTTTATGTTTAGATTAGAATTATTTTGTCCTACAACGGGCAAAACGTCTGTAATATTTTAGACTGAAATTTTTTAACATTATCGTCGATGACTGCTGAAACATTTGAAGAGCACCTTAGTTACGAAGAGCATAAATTATCCGATACCACTATTTTGGGTCCTAAGTATTCGCCGTACAACGCGCTTTGTTAGTATAATGACTAGCTTTAAGCTGTATAATTAATCACTTGCAACGAAAGCTGTATTGTCAATTATTGCCACGGTTTCGTACAGCTTTCAATGTCTCGGAGGCTTCTGATATTGATATCTATTCCAAGCTCAATTTCTATCCGTTATCAATTGTTTATGCTTGTTTGTGATCCAGGTGGAGCCACATCTTTTGCAAATTATATTAACTTGAAGTGTATAAAAGTTTATAACATATCTATTAATGTAGGTTTAAAACACTCCTTAGCTGTTTTAGCAACAATGAATTTGCCAGATTTTCTCAATTTATATTTGCACTAGAAAACTGTATTAGTCTCCATTTTGTTCAATCAAAGTTGCGTTAACCTATAGCTCCTTTAATGGACCGCTCCATTCAATCGTCCACGTTAGGAAACAACCCATAACCGCGCAATGGTGAGATGTCACAATTAGATGTTTTATACTTCAAGAGAGCTACAGTAGCTATCCTCTGACACCACAACCACTTCTAAAGCTGTTGGCATACTATTTCGACTATAATGTGGCGGTTCAAGAACAAGATTGTTGGAGACCATCGACACAGGAAAATACAGATTTCCACTACTTACGTTGCTGTAGCCGAGTTGTACCATGCGGAGAAGTGTCCATTTAAGTCGCCTCCCTATGACCATGAC
>JASANE010000243.1:0-12739 GCA_030248225.1 Trileptium ribeirensis | reverse complement strand
TGTACTTCGTTCAGTTACGTATTGCTCACAAGCAAGTAGATACTCGGCAATAGCGAGTGGACCCGCTTCAGCTGTGGGATCAAGTTGCTTTTGTGGGTCTTGTGGCATCATCGTATCGAGGAATCAGATGACCCCATGCCGTCTCGTACGAATTGATTTTATAATATCATGGTTTATAGTTCGGCCGTGCAATACGTTATAGTATGTAGGTCATTATATTTTTTGTGCAATGTTTCATACATTGATTACGTCGTGGATGATATTATAACGAGCAATTGATTATTACAATATTATGGAAATAGTAATGTATTGGTTGATGAAGTCATCTGTTGCCAACATGTTTGGGCTTAACAGTTAATAATCATTCAACGTTGTTTCTGCTATATTAGACCCCATCAGCCTTTGGTCAAGCCCTAACACAATCGTTTCCAATGACTGATAGCTATAAACGTTGCTACAGCGAAAATATCATTAATTATTGTATACACAAAGAGTGAATTATTTGTTCGACCCGAATCGTGTCTTGTATTTGGACGAGAATCGTATTATCCGTCGGATCACAAATGTACACGAGCGGTTGTTGCAGAGAGAGAACACAGTTGAGCGGAGGAAGCAATAAGCCCTGGTGACTAAGTTTTGTTTGGCCTTTCACAGAAACAAAGTTTGTTCTCCTTTGCCGCCGTGTATTTTGGCATTCTCTTTGTTTGGGAACCGCCTACCCCGGTCGTTGCCATCTGGTATCGACGATACCAGTGCAGCTGGTATACTGCCTAATGATATGCCAACAATTATTATAGTTATGCCAGAACAAATATTGATTTTTAAGGGAACATGATATTGATTACTAAGAACAAGTAATGCTCTATGGTATTTGTATGCTGTCGGCTGATCAGGTATAACTTCGGTGCCGTTTGTCGAAGTTGAGGGGTTTTCTCGGAGGTTGATACCATTGAAAGTTTGTGGTGGCATTGGCTTCCACGCTTAGGATTTGTTGTCCCTGGGCTGGAATAGATTTGTCGATCTATGGTTAAGCAGTGGGAACGAATTAGGATGATACCCTGGGACACTGCCTAGTTTTAATGGCTGCGAAACTCTGATAATATGCAAAGTCTGCCGTTTTGGTGCAGAGTCGGAATACTATCATCACCTGTGCTATGTAAATAATATTCGTTGGAAATCGTTTATCTGTGCGAATGGCATCCATTTGTAATGCCGTCAAATTCAGTTCGCGGCTTGCTTTCCGGCTTCACTAGTGTGGCGGGGGACGAGTGATTTAACCATGTCCGCTTTGAAATTTTTTGTTAGGGGTATCTTTTTGGGACTAAGTAATATATATACCTTTTAAATTAATGATGTGGTCTCTCCAAATTAGGGTTGGTGGGTTGATTTGAGTGCCCCGTTCAAAGTGCCAACTCAAATTACCGCCCAGATGAAATAAACAAACTAGAACTTTTTGCAAAAATTTGATTAAATAACGTATATATAAAATTAGCTATGAACATTTTAATTGAGGCGATTTGCTAACCATTTTATCGCTTTTTCATAAAAACGCTGAGATTGAAGTTTCACTGCAGCCTGGTCTTATCACTGATAGGAAATGCCAGAACGATATCATATATAGTTTTGTTTCATTTTTTAACTGACTACAGTTCGTTGTTTCGGTTTGTCACCACAACTTGTCGGCTTCAAGATCCATGACCAAATACCCGTTAACTAAAACGGCCAGTGGGAGTTCGACTATGGGTCTATAATAACTGCCACAGAACAGGCGTTCTTCAAACCGTATAGATACATCGCCCCTAACTATAAAATGAAACACGAACTTTCCATTATCAGAGACTCGTGCTGCTTGGTCGTCGGCTTGGCAATGTGTGGGAGTTGGGCCACCGACATGCCATTTGGTTCTGTAATTACTTATCGGCCAGAGCGGCTTTTGTGGTTGCTTTCCAAAAACGAGTCCTACACTCAACTAGCTAGCAAAAACACATATGCAGTATCGAAGTTGGTATCGAAGCAGTTTGTTCGGGGAGCCTTCTATGTATCGTTGCTGTCTTGAAATGTAGATTGGTTTAGCTGAACAAGCAAAGTCGGCATGTAAGAACACAAAACATTAGTGTCATATATATTTATTACAATGTATTTAATAATCATATCATGTATACGGGCCATTTCACGAAACCATGTACTTTTGAAACACCACTTTTTGAAGCCAAAATGAAACGTTTTCGAATGTACAGTGTCTAGACCCCTTCCGATGTAAAAAACCCTGAATTTTTCGAATATCGAGGTCTCTATGCAAAACCAGCTACCTGAAACCTGCTACAGGGGTTGGAAAGGGCCCTCATGGGGGTCAAATTTTAATCCGAAATAAGTCATTATTCTGTAGGTTGACGGAGTGACACGCGAACCATGGTCTGTTTTTATGCAAGTTGGACCAAAATGTTCCTCGTCAAGCCATTTGGAGCACTTGCGACCTAAAATTGATGCTGCTAAGGCATTCTTGGGGTTAAAAATCGACCAATTTAGAACGAGCTTGTCGCAGAAGTTTTTCTAGCGCAACGGAGACGGCACCTACAGATACCATTTTATGCTCACAAACCAACCATGAGCGGGGGACGTCTGAGAAAAAATTTCAGGCAGATCCTTAGGCCTTGTAAAAAATGGCACCCCGATATGTTGAGTCGGGGGCGGGGGGGCTACACCTCAGGTCGGGGGGGGGGGGCTACAGCTTCCTACAACATGCAACGCGCCAAACTTTAGCTGCTTCTATACATTCTAGATGTAAGCTGATGTAAAACAAATACAATTGATCTATGGCTAGCTTACATTTAAGTGATGATACCAAGGACAATGCGTGTAATAGATGTGGGGGCAGGCAGAAGGGTTCCCTAGCTGTCCAGTTAACAGCACGACCCCATATCATAGTGCAATGATGATGAACTTATATGATTCTTGCGTCCTTCGATTACTTTTATTATACATGCGGTCGGGGGGCTACATTTTCATTAAAAATTTTTAATAGATGGGTTGATTCTAGTGGAGCTTTACTATGTTTATATCCGGCCTATTGTAAGACTGTGTGCTAAATTTGGCTTTTTTAAATTTAAGTTTGGTCAGGTCGGGGGGGCCACATTTTGCATACCCCATTTTTGGCATTTTATGACCTTCGACCTCATAAAGAAATAACACATGGACAGACGCTGATATTTTTTTCAATAACACCTGTACTGATTACGATTACCGTTATATAGCATTTTTGGCGCTAGTGCACTTTGACGTTATTTACCAGCGTCTGAAAGCTGCCAGATTTGACCTTGGTCGGGGGGGCTACATGTCACGAAAAAAATTTCGGAAGCTTGACGTCAGCTTCAGTGTCGATGCTTACTCCCAAGTTTTTCCGGAAAAATTAGCAAATAGCAATGGATCACAGTGAAATGAAAAACACACATATGTATCACGTGCTAGCGATACGACGAACGTTTATATTGGGACATATGTTTTTGGCTTCATTTGGCCAACCCGGGTTGATTGCCTCTGGCTCCTGCTATATTTGGGGTACAGAGGTCCACTATACCTCGTTATGATCGTCGGATATGCTATTACTACATCTCACAGCGACATTAAATTTCCTTACAAAAGACTGGTGGTATGGGCCAAAAAGTGCCGATGTAGCCCCCCCCGACTAAAATGACATGGTTTCGTGAAATGACCCATACATATATATATATGTAGTAAATAATGATGATAACTTTCTAATCAAAATGCTATAAATGAGACAAACTGTGATACTGCTCGCACAGTTTCAATAAATACAGTTCATTGCCAAGGAAGCAGTTTCTAGCTGCGTTGCAGATAACGTTAGTTTACTTCAATTTAGACTGATTTACCAAGTTTCCAAGCGCACTGGCGGGTGCTTGAGGCAATTTATGTTAGCCATGCTTACCGTAACTACTTCTGCGTAAGCCATACTCTGTTACCGAATTGGACCGGTTTAATTCAAACGTATCCCACAGACTTCTGGATGTGTAAAATAGCTGCTACAAGCATCGACCTGGCTTTGATTTAACAAACTCCTGCTGTTTATTATGAAAAATTCCTGCTCAAATTATGTGCCCTACTTACGTTTCACACGGCAAATTGGTTAGTTAATCTTTTCTTTTGCTTGGTTTTATTGGAGCTTGATCATTGTATAATATATATTACATATGTTTGGATTACAGGATGAAGCAAAAACGTGGAAAATTTCAAACAAAAATTTTAGATTCCGGTATGGTTTTTGCCCTTAGCCGGAACAGCAACCGGAACACGATTTTCGCCGGAACCGGAATTCCGGTTACTCCCTGATATGTACCTATATCACCTAGGTTTATAATAAGGCAGCGCCTCATGAAATGCTCGTGAAACCATGGGCGTTTGAAATGAAATGAGAATTTAGGCGCTGAAATTCTGGCTACTCCTAACTTCGGAAATTATAGCCGGGGAGCCCTCCGGCTCACTTGCCGGGGGTACCGGATTTTGCATGGGGCCAATTTTTTTGCCGGAGTTTGTCGTGTTTAGACGTAATTTTGCTAACCAGGTGGCTTTGAGCCGGGGGTACCCGATTTTTTGCCACGGGGCAGCCGAAAATTCTGCCCCCCCACTTTGGACTAGCCAGAAATTGAGCCAATGAAGCGTCGATAGGAAGCGAAACTCAGTCTCCATTCAGTAGCAATGTTTCTTCTCGAATTAGGTTACTGATTAACATACAAGTTTTTGATTTCTGATAAGCTTCATCAAAACGATAGGGTATTTTCGGTGAAGATTTTGGAAAAAAAACATTGGTGTGGACGTTCGAGGTAACAACGGGCCTAAATTTTTCGGCTCGTTTCGTTGGAAATCGAGTTCGGCCTAGCCCGTCCCGGAGCTGCAACGTTTTGGCCCAGCCCGGAGCTGCAAGATTTTCGCCCAGCCCTGAGCTGCAAGGTTTTCGCCCGGCCCGTAGCTGCAAGATCTTGGCCCGCTATGATTGGCGTTTTATAGCTTCCGAAGCACAAATGATACAGGCACAAAATTTGCTTTTCCAAATATAATACTAAAACAAACATAGAAAATTAACAAAGTATAACTTTGGCTTTGTAGCTGGGCTGCTCCCATCACGAATCCGCTCAGATCGAAAAAAACATTTTGAAACAGTTCGGTGTCAGTCACATCAAGTTCTTCTGTTCACCGTAAATTTGCTACTTCAGAGCACCCCAGGGAAAGAAGTCAGGAGAAGGCAAATCCCGGGAATGGGTAGGAAACTCGTTCACGTCGATCGATTTAGCGCTCCTAAAAATTGACAGCCAACCATTCTCGACGCACTGATTTGGCACAATGAGCGGGCGCGCCTCCTGTTGGAACAAAAATTTGTCGAACTCGTCCAGCATTTCAATTTCGGACCAGATAATTCTTCAGCATTCACAAATACCCGTCACCTGTAGTAGTTTCGTTGAAATAGAAAAGCACAATGAATCCTCCTGGGTGCATGCCCACAAAAACAGTCATTCCAGGAGTCTGGTGATGGTTTCAGTTGTGTAATGAGGATTCATTTTAGCCCATTAAACGCAATTATATCGATTATTACATGACCATTGAGCTTGACTGAGATTTCATCGGCACAAATAACTCGATAAAGCAAATCTGGATTATGGACAAGTTTCGCAAACTATTCTACAATAAACTCCACCCGGTGGTCAAAATCATACGACAGCCGACAAAGTGATGTGCTTGGCGAATTAAACCCTAATTCCGGTTCCGGTATGGTTTTGCCCTTTGCGGAACCGCAACCGGAACACGATTTTCGCTGGAACCGGAATTCCGGTTACTCCCGGATATATAGTGATAACGTTGCAATACAGCCAAATAAAAGAAAACGTTATCGCAGCAAGCTGTCTTGTGAAACGTAAAGTGGGACACATAATTTCAGTAGGAATATTTTTCATTTTTGATTGGCAGAAGTTCGTTAACAAAACATAGCCAGGTGGATCCTTGTAGCGGTTGTTTTACACCATTCTGAGATCTGTGGTGTTTGTTCGATTCCATGAACAGTTCAATTTGATATGCATAGCAGAGTATGAATTGTGTAGAAGCACTCAACTGTAAGTTTGGCTAACCTAAGTTGCGTCCAGCACCAGCCAGCGCGCTTGTAAATTTTGGAAATCTGTCCACATTGAAGTAAAGTAACATATTTGTAACGCAGCCAGAAACTGCGTTCTTGGTAATGTAAATTTTAACTATGTTTATCAAAACTGTGTGGAACGGTATCACAGTTTGTCTCATTTATAGCAGAGGTCAAACAATCACCATCATCATATATAGCTGACGGACACTAGTTGTTCAACGCTAGCCTGAACAATATCTCCGACCACTGACCAGAAAATTATAGTATACACTTTTTTATTTCTTATTGGAACCATACAAACGAATAATTTCAAGTTTGCTACGGAATAACATTCAGGAAATGTAAGTCTAGTCAAGGGGGCGATGTAAAATTGTGTAGACTACGCTCCGTGTGCCTTACTAGCACATTCAGTTTGAGCCAGCTTACCCAAGGCTGCATTTTGAAAGACCCTTGTTTGCTCTGGAGGCCCAAAGCCGACACATTCAACGATACTTTCTCAACCTTTTCAAAGTTGCAGAGAGCTAATAGTATAGCAATACATTACGCCTAATGAAAAATTTATTTGTAATACATTTTGGATGCAAAGTACCTTCATGTCTTCTTTAATTTGTTTTAATATGTTTCAAATACCAGGTTCCGGATCCGGTTATTTGGTGGACATAGAATATGGAAAAAATGACTGTTTCGTATATTTAGTATATAATGTGTTTTATTCGCATTTAAGCACTTCGAGCCGAAGAATTCTTCTACGACAAGCTCGATTTGCGAAAAGACGGTATTCGACAGAACAACGTTGAATATCTCGGTCAGATGATGTCCGAAGCCGGAAACGAATTCGGACCGTCGACGCCTTACGGTAAGTTCGGGTTCGTCATTTCGTTTTTGTGACAAAGGATTAGTGCAAAAACTTTGGTTTTGTTCACTATGCCTTCAGCAAGGACTAAATTCTTGTTTCATAGCTGAAGCGCATGGAAGTGTGCTTTGTTACCGGTTGAACAGTGTTCTCACCGGTGTAAAACAGTTGTCATGACTTCTTGCTTGGTCACATTCTTTTAATCATTGGGAGATGCAAATGTCTTCGGTTATTTTGTATCGGCATTTTCAGTTGGCGGATTTTTGTATGTTTAACCGCTTCAGATACGTGTAGCTGCATTTTAACCCTAATATTATTCATCAGCACTGCCATGCGCGTTGTACAATCATCTTAAATGTATTTGCTCTCCCGTTGTAAAAATGGGCCGACTGTGGTGAAATTCCACTAGCAGCTGCGCCATTCTATTATGAATATCAACTCTGAACTTTTGCGCAGTATCAGTTTCGTTGAACGATAAGAGTTACGACTTTTATTATTACATTTGAAAACAGAATAACTATTCAAAAGCGAAACTTTGTTGAAAATTCAGGAAACAACCAGCTCAGCTATCAAGCTCGATAGAGCTACTGTTAAATGGGGAAGCTGTCTTTTTGCACTTTTGGATAAACGACTAAAATATTGGTTCCCGTTTTCAGGCAACAGGTTCGCTGATCTATAGTACTGATTAGTAATCAGTGTTGTTCGCTCGAAGTTCGTTGGATAAATTCGAAAGTGTTCGAGACGTGTTACAAATTTATAGCGCTTTTTTAGTTTTGTGGTGAGGCATGTATGGTACCTGAAATATTTGCTGCATCACGTGCCCGTGACCTGCACTTTGAATAATTAAACATGAACCGGTAAAACATGTCTAAGGTTGGGTTTATTTTAAGGTAGCGCCTTGTTAAAAGTTGGAGCGACGCAATACAAAATCGGCGCTGCTGAATGTGAACTAGTTAAAAGTGCAGCTGCGAATGTCCTGACGCCAATCAAACGCTTTCTCGAAGGCGATATGAGAACGATTGCGGTAAGCGAAGGCGATTTGCAACAGCAATATTGGATTAAGCTACATTGTAATATATGCTTGCTAAGGACCGCTTAGTTTTACACTGTTTTCAAATATGTTTTTTGCTGCGAAATTTACTGAAATAAATGGTTGAACAATAACAGAGTGATCAGGTGTAATATTGTGATGTATCATGATCCAAAACATGATACATGATCATTTTGTTATTATAGTCACCAGAATAACACAGATTGTTTGGTAATAGAGATAATTTGTTTTTCGCTTAATTATGTTTTACTTCAGTACCGGGAATAATTCTTAAACGTAAAATGTGACAAAACAACTTATGAGACCAAGGCAATATTGACTGAATGAGGCCAAAACTCTGTAACGGTAATAATAATTGTGTCCCCGATCAGAAGTTCGTTGTTTCGTGACCTAAAAAACTTGGTTTAGATATGGCCCTGGTAGGGAGTAACCGAAATTCCGGTTCGGGCGAAAATCGTGGTCCGGGTGCGGTTCCGGCAAAGGAAAAAACCAATACCGGAACCAGAATTCCGGTTTAAAAATTTTTGCTTGAAATTTTCCACGTTTTTTTTGCTTCATGCTGTAATCCAAACATATGTAATATATATTATACAATGATCAAGCTCCAATACAACCAAGCAAAAGAAAAGATTAACTAACCAATTTGCCTGTTAAACGTAAGTAGGGCACATAATTTGAGCAGGAATTTTTCATAATAACCTGCAGGAGTTTGTTAAATCAAAGCCAGGTCGATGCTTGTAGCAGCTATTTTACACATCCAGAAGTCTGTGGGATACGTTTGAATTAAACCGGTCCAACTCGGTAACAGAGTATGGCTTACGCAGAAGTAATTAGCGTATGCTTGGCTAACATAAATTGCTTCAAGAACCCGCCAATGCGCTTGTAAACTTGGTAAATCAGTCGAAATTGAAGTAAACTAACGTTATCTGCAACGCAGCTGGAAACTGCTTTCTTAGCAATGAACTGTATTTATTGAAACTGTGCGAGCAACATCATTGTGTGTCTCATTTATAGCATTATGATTAGAAAGTTATCATCTAACTGACGGGCACTGTTTGTCCAACGCTAGCTTAAACAGTGTCTCTGACCAATGATCAGAAAATTACCTTCTATCTATTATTTTCTTTTAGAATCATATAAACTAATAATTTTAAGTTTCCTACAGAAGAACATGCAACAAACGTATGTGTAGTAAAGGGAGGCGACTGGAGACAGAGGGAAAGTGTGTATTCTACGCTCCAAGCTTTGTAAGCATATTCGATTTGACGCAGTATACGCAATGGTGTATAGTGGAAGACGCTTTTTGCTCTGAATGTCCAAAAACCGACATATTAAATATATATATATCAAATTTTGATCGATAAATAAACATTATTAGCTTCCTCAGTCTCTTTAAAGTTTCAAAAAGGCAATAATACCATCGCAATACAATAAGTTTAATGTAAAAGTTATTTTTAATGCATTTTAAATCTACTTTGTTTTCATTTCTTCCAGTCATATCTTTTTTACTATCTTGTTCATCGAGAAGACTCGGTTCCGGATCCGATTTAAATCTACGGTTCCGGTTCCGCTAAATTTCGGTTCCGGTTATTCCCTGGGCCCTGGGTATTGAAAAACCCCTAAATTGTTCGTTCAGCTCCAACCTATTAGATAATTAATGATTCTTATCCTTGGAATCTGGCCCCTAGTGTTTATTGTGTTGTGACAAATGTCGACGTCGGCACCCAATAGCTCGGTGTTCTTTCCATACAGCGTCGTGATGGAATGTGCACCTATACTGAACTTCACAAAATATATTGGACAAAAAGCAGGTGATTCCCCAAATTGAATCAGCTTCTGTCTGTGGATCAGAAGACTGGCGGGGTATAATTCGGTCCAGTTAGATTGAACATCGTTGTTACCATCGGAAAATAGGATTGAGTTAAGTATAAGATCGGAAAATAAGGTAAGTTTCTGGTTGAGCTAAACTGCGAAAATTTAATTTAGCCAGCGGCAACTGACAAATTATGGACAAGCGTTTAGGGATATCGCGATGAAAAGTCAACAATGCCCTAATATTTCAATAAAGTGCGATTTTTTTATCGGACGGTATAATGCTTAGTGCTACCGACACGACAACACCTATGTGTGAAAGCAGGGATCTAATTCCGGGCGCGTTCCCTAACTTTTTGCTATTCGCGCTTCATCTTTTCTTCTGTGTTCTTATAATTTTTAGTCTACGTAATTATTTTGTGCTTTAATATTTTGTGCATGTTCGCAATGAATTGATGCATTTTTTAGTTTTATTCTTTTTGTTTTCAGAAAGAACGCAAGATTTTGCAAAACAAACGCCTTGACCTCGACGCAGCCAAAAATCGTCTTCGCAAAGCCAAATCACTCGACAGTCAGGCGAGTGTAAGTGAGCGCTTCCTTTGATCTAAATAATTGTTCCATTATTATTCAATAGTTTTACCTTTTTACATTGTGTCGGTAAACAAACAAACAAATATTATAAAAAATGCATTAAAATTTGTTTTAGATAATAAATACATAATAATTGAGTAAAAAATACCCTGTTTAAACCCCGGGTCAGAGTAGTATTGCTGTTGCTAAATGCATCATATATTGTGGATTATAACCTCTAAATTGACAATAAAAGATTTTACAACTAGGATCTACAAAACTTATCATCATATTGTGTCATTCTTACCATTTTTTCACATTAATAAGTTCCGTTTGATTGACAACTAAAAATTAATGCGGACAAGTCAAAACGGGTGGCTAAATAGATTGTTTGGAGTAACTATGTTTAGAGTTCATACTGGCGTTGAGGCACTCACGTCAAGTCACTCAATAGCTGTCTCCTTGTCGAAATTGAGTTATCATGGCGTGTGAAACTATTCAGCCTGACCGTGATTGAAGACGCAAACCATTGATGTTTCCCATGCCGACGATTAAACGCGTGGTTTGTGATGGTCTTCTTGATTTAAATGGCATCCATTTTTACTGCGCCATATTCGAGGACGGACTCGACAGTTTAGGCTTCCGCTAGTGGATAGCATCCAGTTCAAACTGATCACACTTTAAATCATTTTTCAATAGATCCATGTGGCAGGAATTCTACCTGATTGGAATACTCACCCTTGCATCTCATAAAAATAAATGTCTTATATCTTTCGTACTGGTCAAGTAATCCCGAAGCTAGGACAGAGAACAGTGTGGGCTTTCTATTCGCTAAAAATTTTTCGGGGCGTGAACCGGGGCCCCCTAGTACCGAAATTAGGCCAGAGACCATTTCGCCATGAGAATATTGGTAAACGCTTTTGATGGAGAGAAGAAGCTATTTTAAAGCAGAAATTTACAAGAATTTTGGCTTCAAAACGAAATTTTAGTGCAAATTTTATGTTATTTGGGGGTGTTTTTGCTTAGTGGAAACAAAAAAATTTGCCTAGAGGTGATGAACCCGGGAAAGCCCAAAATTTTGGTAGAATGATCGAATTGATAGCACTCGGTTTTAACCACGGACCTCCACCCTTGCCTGAAACGATGTCGTAATTTATTCAACTAAATTTGCGATATATCCACATGGGAGTGGGCTCTGCACCCCCTTGGCAGTACCCTTCTGTATGAACCAGCGTAATGCTATGCCTAACGCATTTTCTAGTACATTATAAAGCAAAAACACATTGGCTACTAGTGTCTCAACTCCAATTTGAAGAGCTCAGTCGTTGAGATGTTACCTAAATTGGCCGCGATTAGGGGTGTCAAGTATTCGTTACCTTCTAGTACTTTCTACACTTCTAGTATTTTTCCAATAATATTCTTCTTCAGCGTTAATTATTGCGTTTTAAGCAGAAGCAAGGAATTTCGGTCGAGCAAGTAAGATCAGGTGTTGTGTCGTGTTGGTTTTGTAAGAACACGTAATTCAGCTATCTTAAAAGATCACTATTTTTAAGCAAAGATTTGCATGTTTGTCAGAGAAGATCGGCTATCGGGCGTCATTTGTCCGATGTGCCACCATTTTTGAACTAAATAAGAATCTGTTTTTCTTCGAACGAACAATAGTTGATTTTTGCCAACTTTCACTGCTGTAGTGTCAGTTGTAGACTGTGATGTCGTGGCTTCTCTGTTTTTCCGACTTGATAAGCGGATTCATCATTAGCAATATTACTTTTTAGTCATCAGTACGACTACAATGCTGTCTGTAAACGCTTCATTAGCCGTTTGTTCCCGAATAATAGTTTGTCAGCTTTATTGGTGCTGTTGATAGATATTTCTTTTTACTCACCCCAAAAACCTACGTTGTTCTTACAAAAAATGACTGACGCGTTTCGCACAATTAATATCAAGCAAATTTTACCTGTTCGCGAACAAACTTTGAGCGGCTATTGAGGGGAAAATTTAAAATTTTTCGAACGAACGAGGTCGAACATTGAGAAGAACAGCACTCATTTCCGGCGAACAATATGTATTAACAGTCTTAATCACCTTATTTATGGGCTTGTGTAACAGATCCATATTCAATCGTTACGAGGTAGATTAATCCTGACCATAGCCCAATGGCAACATTTTATCGAATACCCTTAATCCTGGCCAGAGTCTGATAGCCGGCATTTAATTGAGAATCTAATAATCCTGGCCACAGTATAATGGCGAACATTTAGTCAAATACTCCATTAATCCTGGCCACTGTGTAGTGGCCAATATTTACAAATAC
>JASANE010000242.1:0-15125 GCA_030248225.1 Trileptium ribeirensis | reverse complement strand
TACTATAACTGGTGAAATTTGGTTTAATTCATTTGCGTTGTTCTTCGTTCAGTTACGTATCTGTAGTAAGACCAGGGGGGGGGGGAAAAAAAAAAAAAAGGCAGTCATTGTCAAAGATTACCTGTGCAGAGCAATAAGCTAAGTTTGCTTGAGAAGCGTTGTAACTAAAACAGATAAAAACAAGACTATGAATCTCAACGATCCAGAAGATGTAAACGAGGTCTGACAACGTATCCGCGATTTCATAGCAATAGCAAAACATTATTTAAGAGAAAGTATAACAAACTGACATGTACGTACGTACACAATGTCAGTAACAAAACATCCATCTACTATTAGCGGAGTTGACTAAGTTACGAAAAATTCCAAAAACTGTAACATAGAATAGCTGGCGTAAAAAGTTACTTCAGGGGTGCAATGAACGACGAGCAAGTCACTGAATTAAACTCACTTTGTAAGGATTCCTGGGGCGTGCAAACTCGATTATTTGAGACCATTCCATGTAGCTCATGACGTCACGGTGTTTGGATACTGCATCGATCCTGGCATGCATTCCGTCAACCTCCATCTGAGTATGCCCTGGCTCTAAAAATGTGATTTGGATTGTTTGAAGAGAACTAAATTCGTTGAGGGCATAAAGTAGTGGAGCTGACATCGCGCTGTTTTTATTATGGCCGCTACATGAGTCGCAGAACAAGGAAAGGTAATGAACGGTGTCCGTTAGGCTTTGGAGGAAGATCATCAACGTGGTTGCCACTTCTATAGCGCCACGCTTTGTCTCATACTCCGGCCATATCATACAGTGACCCTCCTTGGCTTTGTGGTTGAAAAATGTCTCGTTCAGTGTTCCTAAGCGGGCGCATAACGAAGAAGGGGCCTGTATCCTACTTGAGTGTTTATACGTTTAAGACTAGAAATCAAAAGACGCTTGGAAAACAAAATACAAATACCAAGCGAGCGTGCCTTATGTTGTTCTTTGATTTCGTTCGCTGTTAACTTCAGAGTGATATGATCATCGTAAGTTTCCAGCCTGTGTTTTTAGCCGCGGCACCCTGATTGGTCGACACCAAATGTTGCTGAATGTTACAAATTCGGTAACTATTCTTCTTGGATGAAAGAAACCTACTATTGCTTTCGGTGCAGAAAATGCTGCGGTAGCTCCACTCCTTAAATCTGCAGTTTCCTTTGTCATCGATAAGATCCGTTTTTTCAGGATGTGCGCATAATTGGCGGTACATTTCAGCAATTGTTCGGTTCTGATCCAGATATTCCGATAGCGATCCTTTCGACAAAAGTGAGATGGTTTCCGCGTGTACGAGTCAATATGTTTTAAAATTCGTTGATGAATATCACTGGGTATATCGTTTGCAGGGCGATGACGACCACGACCGTCGGGCTTTCCATGAATATTGTTTCTGTTCTTAACAGCTGCGTAGACTACGTCCTTAGAGATGCTGAGCGTCGACAAATAAAATTTGCGACAGACAGTGTGGCCCAAACATATACCTTGCTCGCTGCGTTCAGGACAGTTGGGGCTAAAACATGCCATCATGTATTTGAGGGACATATCTTTCGGGTTTCGAGATCCGTTCCTGCGTGAAGGTTCCGATACAGCAACATTCCGCAAATGAAGATCCTTTCGCCTATTGTAATCGAAATATTGCTTGCACAGGAGACTGCGTTGTTCGCCGTTGATTTTGGTGTTGCAGCGAAGGGGACAACTATCCCCACAAGAAGCCTTCGGTTGCTTAGCCTCGAGCTTTGCAGCGCGTTGTCTGGCTCTTTTACGCTCTTTCAAATTAATAGTCCGCATTCGCTTCCGTTTTCCTTCGGTTATAGGTGCCGATTGCCCGCCAGTAGACGCCCTGCTATCGGCATTCACATTCGTTCTAGCACCGTCAGCATCAGCAACGGAATGACCTAAGCAATCGGCTGCTGGTTGTAGGAAGCACTCTGCCTCACTTGTCGCAGCCGTCGCGGTCGTAACTTCTCCTGTAGTAGGCGATGACGGGCTAAAGTTCTGCAAAACTCCATGAAGCATTTCAGCCACCACTGAATTAATTCCACTGCCAACATTGAGATTGTCATTGTCGCTAACCACTTCACAGTTACTACTGTCACTATTGGTGCCATCTTCATTGTCAACGAAATCCTCATCGCCGTTTTCATAATCACTAACGTCGCTGTCACTATCGTCTTCACTTAACTGAATGCACACTGACGTTGACGTCTTACTGTGAGTTTTACGAATCGGCAGAAAACGCGTTTTTGTGGACTCACTGACGACGTTTTCTTTTTCCGCAGCCGGGTGTACATGCTTTGAGTCACATTTTCCCTTAAGTTGCTTTGAGGACATGATTTTGGATGACTTAGGTACACTCCGCAACTTTGTGGCGCTGATCGGAAGTAAATTACGTTGTTTGACAAGTGTTTTGCCACGTTCATCGGAAACGATTTTATCGATCATCTTGCGTATTGTAATCCATACTATGGCTTCATGTAATGCCTGCGCAACCGTTTCTGTAAGTTGACTATGATGAGAGAACTCTTCACATCCTTCGATGATCTCTTCATGTTTGCGCTGCTTACTGGCGTAATCAGGTGCCATTGCTACGGCCTTACTGTGCTCACGTCTCTTTCCAGGCTTGATAGAGAAGTCAGACGCCTTCACCGGAATCATTGGATGTATGGTGGTTTTTCTAACATAGTTATACTTGTCTTTGCTGACACCAAAGTACTCAACAAAGACGTCGTCACTCATTATGGGAGAAACCCCTCGCCATTCGGAATCGCCACAGATGATCGCAGGCCATAAGCCGCCTTGACGGCCTGGCCATTTCACCCATACGTAATCACTGCACATATCGACTTGTAATACAAATCTGGATAATGAAAACAACACTCAACAATTGGCTGACGATATACGGCCGATGCCCTACTTAAGAAGGTATTTGAAATTGTGATGCTGATACATTGGTTTTAACCCATTTCCCTCTCCAGTAAACAAACGGGCGATGCTTATGCACTGGGTTGTAAAGTTCCCCCTCCCCATCGTCTGCCCAAGCGTTGAGTGTTATTTTAGTAGTCGCTTAAGCAGTCATGGCGTAAAGTGTCGTTGCAGATTGTTTGTGCATGCTGCGACAGCATTTTTTGTGCAATCCGTCGATCTAAAACAATACCAAATTGTTGAAAATTGCGGCGATCGTAACAAATGCTAATTACGTTTTGTAGATAATGTATGTATTCAGGGGTTCATCCAAGTATCCGAACGAAATATCTGGAGTTGGCGGTTTTTGACCCAAGTATATCACCCATTATTGTCTCTAATTTCGTATTGCAGAAACCGCCATCTCCGTTTCATGGAGTTGTCGGTTTCTGCATCTATAAATTTCAACTACGGGGAGAAAATGTCACTAACTTTGAAACAAAGTAATTCGATCAGTTTTGCAGCTATGGAGATGGCGGGTTTATCCACTCGCACAAAAGATTGATCTGTATATTTTTTTGTATATAACAACTCTTAAAGCGCTAAAATCTGGAGTTGGCGTTTTTTGCTGAGACTCATAACATTATTTTGATAGGCAATATAACCACTACGATTTTTTCGAATCGTTCGTCTACAGCTCACAAAAGATTGCTTTTATCTCTGGGTGCCATTGTACAACAATGACGTTCCACCTCTGAGTTATCCTCTTTATTTCTATAGATTGGACTTACTTGCCTCTAGCCAATTCTGTTTTTGGTATGCGAATAGTTAGTATGTACTAGGTCTTCAAGTTACAAATTATCTCCTGCTAGAACACTGTGCACACTGTTTAATACTTTGCTGACCCGAATGGTATCAGAATTATTGCTGTACGGTGACTACCTGATTTTCTCCCTCGCATCTGAAAGAGTGCCGAGATTTTCGGCATTGAAACGTCTAATGGTTCGTTTTAAATTATCCTCCCACCTACCGTCATGGGACAACTTTTCACGTTTTATCAGAGGCCCTATCGTTAAAGGTGGCTCACCATGACCACTTAAAATTGAGGGATAGCTGGCTAATGAATTGATGAAGTTTGCTGCTTTTTGTCACTCTACATAGAAAATCTGTATATTTCAAAAAACGGGCACGGCTAAGCTCTAGTGCTAGTGGTTCGTCCTACATAGGAACATGTAGTTTGAAGCAATAAACATAATATGGATATCGATAGTTGTGCAATTAAATGTTAATTTAAATATTAGTATGGATACTGGGAACGGGGCGAGCGTAGTTTCCACTGACTAAGGCAGGGAAAAGATCGTGAAAATGCGTTTTGCCTTTCTCTCACGCATAACTTCTTCGGGTGGATTGATTTCTCCAAATTTTTTGTTCGATAGCAAAAGCGACGAGATATGTCCTTTAGTTGAACACGACAGCTCCGTCCGCATATTCTGGGTCAAAATGGGCAAAAAACATGTTTTTAGGGGTTGTTTGGCAAATCTGGCTTTACGGATATATAACAGTCTTTCGCAGCCCATATCTACAGACACAGGCTTCGCATCCAAAACCGGAGCATAATCAACTCATTGAGATGTACAGGTTTGAGGACTACTACTTTTTGTGGGACCACTCCCTCGGCCGCTGTGGGCTTGAATATGGTTCGTCGACCCTTTGCCAAAAATATCAATTTTTCTAATTTCGGCAGGTATTTGCTTGTTTTATCTTACAACCAGTGTGTCTTTGTTTATCAAGCACACTGAATACGATGGTTTTGTTATCTAGAGCGCAACTTGACTATATTACACGTTTTCATGTGGTTTCAATGTTCTTACTGTCGACGAAGCCGATTTCGAAAATTTAGCCACTGGTGTAATCTGGCCGCATTTGGGCTTATTTAGTTCAGAAAGTTCCGCTCTATGAAGTTATATAGATGTTGTTGTTGCCGAGGTTACCCACGCTGCAGGCTTGGGTCAAAATGGGTTTTAAAATGTACCATTGGGACCCAGAAAGCTCCAAATTGGCTATATCTCCTCAACCACTGGAGCGATTTGTCTAATATTGGGCTCATTTTGTTCAGAAAGCAAAGCTCTATATAGCTATATAGGATGCTTTGCATATAGCTATAAACGATACTATACTATTAATATCACCTGTCGAGCAGGGTTGGGTTAAGATTGGTTGTAAATGGGCCCTTGGGACCCCGAAAACACCAAATTGACCATATATCCTCAACCACTGGAGCGATTCGGCTAAGATTGGGGTCATTTTAATCAGAAAGCTAATCTCTATATAGCTATATATGCTGCGTTGCTATTGACTGCACCTGTCGAGCAGGGTTGGTTAAAGATGACTTATACATGGGCCCTTGTGACCCCGAAAACGCCAAATTGGACATGTCTCCTCAACTAGTGGAGCAATTAGGCTAAGATTGGTCTCATTTTGTTCAGAGAACAAAGCTATATTATAGCTATATGTGGTGCTCTGCTATTTGAGTTTTGTTTTGGATCTTGGACTTTAACGACATGTAAGTATTTTCCTAACATTTATATACACTCAGAATTCATTTTCTTGGTCATGAGACAAGTCCCTAGTATGCAATATGTACACTTGTTGAGAGAAAAAATTCTGGACCAGCAAAATGGGCTGAGTCGTTTGATATCAAAATTTTGTTGCTGTACGGTGATTACATAATTTTTCCACCACCTCCGAAAGACCGCATAATTGCTATATACTTTGAAAATTTTCAGTTTGAATTTTTTCCTCAAAAATAACTATCTAAAAGACACATAATAATATTTAGGGTACCAACCCCATTTTAGAATTTGTAATTCATATTATAGTAACTTGCAGGACAGGAAGATATTTAACAGCATCTCAGAACAGCGCAATACGTAACAGTCAGCAACATCTCGTGTATGCGGACGAGGTTAGTCGTGTTAGAACTGATTGCTGATGTAATTGATAAGATCTGACATAATGTACAGTTCTCACAATGGTTTATGTTATTTTCAGAAAAAAGGGTAAGAGACATGGATTCTATAAGCATAGTCTGTAGCTAAAATGCTATTGTTTTTCTGCGACTTAAACAAGAATGCATGTGTACAGTGTAATACAAATAATAGTTGCGTATCGTAAGCTTAAACATAAAACAATTCATGCAACATGCCAAATCTCCTGTATGTTTTTAATCTGATGGGTTACTATAACTACTGTTACCATTTTAGCTGTAGTTTTGTAAGTAAAATTTCAGGAGCATCATAACGTAGTGAAACGTAGTGGAGATTGTGTAATGCAAGGGTGAAATCTTTTAAATTCTGTCTGTGTGTGTGATCGGCCATAGCTCGGGGGAACGACGTAGCTGGTTTAGCTCTCTGACCGATGGTTCCATGGGTGCGGGGTATGACGCCCCATGGTTCGGGTTCAGAGGTCAAAATGAAGGTTTTTACCCCATTTTAGTACCTTCACGGAAGCAAGCTTATTTTTATCTTAAGTTTCGAATTTTTTTCTCTGGTTGATCTTATTTCATAGTAAAATGACAAATACTGATGCCTCTTTTTTGTTTTTCGATTAAGGCTCCGGTTCTAGAGTTATGGGGTGTAAGGTATGGTGCCCCAGTGGGTCCTTGACCAAAAATTTGGAAATTCGTTCTGACGTCCTCGGCGCCTGAAAAGCTCCGCTTGGGGGTTTTCGGGCATGGGAAACTCATTCCTGGTGTTAGTTTTGCTCTTTGACCCATGGTTCGGGGCCAGAGAGCAAAATAAAGGTAATTTTACCTCATTTTAGTAACCTTCACTGAGCAGAGTTATATTTTTATCTTAACTTTTAATTTTTTTTCCATGCTTGGTTTTATTTCATAGTAAAATAATAAATGCCGATGTGTCTTTTTGTTTTCCGATTAAGGCTCCTGTTCATGGTGTTTAAGGTATGGCACCTCCGTGATTCCTCGACCCAAAATTCGAAAATTTGTTCTGACATCCTGGAAGGCTGAAAAGTTGTACTTAGGGGTTTTCGGACATGGAAAACTCATTGCTGGTGTTTATTTTGGTCTGCGATCCATGATTCTTTGGATACGGGGGTATGGCGCCGCCATGGTTCATCGACCGAAAATTCCTAATTTTACTGTTGCGCCCTGGGAGGCCGATAGCTTGCATTTGGTGGTTTTGGGGCATCGGAAACTTATTGCTGGTATTAGTTTTTTCTAACTTGTGCGATATTGTGTAATATCCACATATAGCATATCGACGTATGCTATCGAGAGCTGATTGGCTGTGCGTGCAAATGGCGTAGATGTACCTATACCTCAATACGTTCTGCATGATTGGTCACAGTGCCAAAGGTCCGACGTCGAACTGCTGTGAGACATTTCGAAGCATATACCTGTTTCATGTATTTGGGTTTCGCTTGTATGTTTGTATTAATGCGGCATTGTATATCAAAAGCATGTTGTTACACTGTACATATATTGGATAGTCTAAAGTGGGGGCGGAATATTCGGCTGCCCCACGGCAAAACGGAGGTACCCTCGGCAAAAATTCGGGTACCCCCGGCTCAAACTTCATATAACAACGGACCAGGCGCACTCTGCGCCTCCAGGCCGCCGTCGCCATCGCTATCCGTAACAACTCCTCTTCGCTACGTTCGCAACAGTCATTGCTGCCACCACCGTCATCGTCTCCGCTGACCACTCTCTCCTCAACACATGTTCTTCATCCTCACAGTCGACATCATCAGTTACACCGAATTTGTCGTCGTCATCAAGAACAACAACAACATCATTGTCCAGGTTTGTATCATCCTTATCTGCTGATACTGTGGCAGTCCAGTTTCGTCGCTCATGCTGCAGTAACCGGCGCTCATATTTCAGTTTTCGGCCCTCTGATTTTTTCTCCATTGAACGCAGTAGTGGTTTCTCACTCAGCTCCCTACTTCCAGCCTCTTATTGAACATTGATTCCCAAACTGTTAGGGCAAAATCTGTGTCGAAATTTTCCTAGGGGTCAGTCTCAAGTGACATCATGATGTAGCTATTGATGGTAACGTTTATTCGCCGCATGCATAGGCGATTATCGAACAACTTCAATCGCATTATACGATGCTAGTAGAGATAGGTAATTGAGATAACTCTTGATGGTTCAGCGTAACGTCAGCTTGCCAGCGAGGCAGGGGTTCAGCTTTTCAGGAAGCGGAGTAGGATCGATTTAGTTGTTCACTGGTGACTGGTTTCCTGAGAAAAGAGAACATTGTGTACTTCAACTGTTCAATATTTTGTCGCTGCGTATTTTGCTAACACAGCACCGCCGCAACAAAAATAGCCCTTGTACTCAGGCCAACGCGCCTTGTACTCGACAGGTTTGCAATAAGTAGCAACAAGACGCCCTTCTGCTTCTAGTGCGAAATGAACTAACTCGTCACGTGTCGACACCACTGCGGCATTGTTTCGACAGAAAACGCTTCAAAACCGTTTAACTGTTCATTGTTATCGATGGTCATGTAGGACGAAAACTGTTCCTCAAATGATTCAGCCAGCAAAGTTCTCTCTACGTCAATCTCGAAAAAATGTCGTTTAAATCGTCATCACCTGTAAGGAATGACACCGTCGGAAACAAGAACGGACACCCCTTCCCCCACAGACTTTTCTTTGTCGCATTGAACCACTCAGTGGCTTTAGTTGTTGTCGGAACTTAATCTTTTTCGACGGCGTTTAGATTCGTGCTTACGCGGCGCTCCGACCCCCAGAGACTACTATAACACACGAAAGATACAATTGAGTTACGATTTAGGCCACCAATCAATAACGTACTAGTAGCTGGGGTGCACGAGTTCGTGGTCTGGCGTACCAGAGAAGTGGTGAATGACCAACAAAGCCTAGCGTCTTTTGTTTTGGAAAACGGCAATTACAGCTCACGGAGTTGACAATTAAGTTGTATTACGCTCTGTTTTATCGAATTCAACAACAGCAATCGGGTCTTAAACGTTTATTTATAACTATAACGAAGTGCTGATTTTCCACGACGTTCCTAAGCTGCGAATCACTGATGTTTATTCGCACGAAAGATAGATTCAAGCCAGGGTTGAATTTAAACATTCGATCAGTTGGCTAAACTTAAAGTTCGAGCTCATAAATAGGTTTCATAGCACTCCGCAAGCTTTACATAAAGAACTCATGTCGATATTACCCGTAATTATTGGCTATTGCGCATATAGATGATAGTTAATATGAAAGAATAATACGTCCGTGACACACACCTTTTCTAACTAATAACTTCTACCATTCAAAGGTATTTTAACCCGATGCGACAGCATAATACCTGTATTTAACAGTTTTCTACCCGGCACTTTATTCGAACAGGAAGGCAATAGTATCTAATCAACAATCACTTTCGATCAAACGCTCGGTAATACTGCTATAGCGCGTCTTCATAACATAACACACGTTTCTATTTAACCAGGATTTCGATTGTCACACGATTGCCTTCAACCTATACTTTATAATCATACACAATAATTAATTAACTCGAGAACAACCGCTTGTAGATATGGGTAGCATCCGTAGAACATTAGCAAGGCCATAGTCGTAAAGATTTCCCTTTTTATGATAGGTTTAAATAGAATAAATATCTCGCGTATTTAGCTAAGCCCGAGAAACAACTCGCAAGACCATATCAGCAGTGATGGTCATCTAACTGGTATTCTGTCTTGAACAAAACACACAACGAGATCCAATCCAACGCTAACTAGACCGCAAAAATTCTCAAACCTAACGCATGTACGTCTAAACCGTTATAACACGCCGTCCTCCTTAGCTAAGTCACCTATCTACTTTAAAACATCTCTTAAATTCAACAGAAAGCGAAAATACCAGTCTTGAATAGAGACGTCGAACTCATAAATACGTAAACTATTGCAAAACCGTAATAATACGTCGACAAAACTAGCTAGCTCGCTAAGTTCGAATTAATTAAAACATAATCCTAATCATAATAATAATCAACTACATAATAAATCCAACTCAATATATATATCAAGTAAATGCATTTTTATATGCGCAACGTCGTACAGACGCAACCACACGGTACCCCGTACCGTATACGTACGACGCTTTATAACAATGAAATATTATATATATTTAATATATATTATAGATTTAAGGGAATAAGTGAAAATTATGAAATGGAGAAATTTTAGAGAAATGGGATGAAAGAGGGAAGGGTGGTTTGGAAAAAGTGGGGAGAGATGGGAGGTGAAATTTTAATATGATGAAGGGGGTAGATTGTGGAGTTGAAATTTGGAATTTGAGGAGTGGGGGTTAAGATTTGAGAAAATAGGAGATGTTTGAAAAATGTGAAAAGTTGGAAAAAATGGAAGTTTTGGAAAATGGAAATTTAAAGGAGATAAAAAGGAAGAGAAAGGGGTGGGAGAGATATGAGGTGAGGAGGAATAAGGGGTAAAGGATATTAAAATTTGGGATGGGTTGGTAGGGTTTTGGGGAAGTGGGAGATATTTGAAAAATGAGGAAAAAGTGAAAATTTAGAAAAAGGAAATTTTATGGGAAAAGGTAAGAGGGGGATTTTATATATTTTAATAGAAGGGGTGAGGGGAAGAAAATATTAAATTTTGGAGGGTTTTGGTTAGGTATTGGGAGATTTGAATTTTAGTAGAAAAATAGGAAGGAAGGATAAAAATGGATTTTGGGTAGAATTTTGGTTTTGGGTAAAAGAAAAGGGTGAGTGAGGTATATATTATAGAAAAAAGGGTAGGGGAAAAGAAAAAGTGTGTTTTGGTGGTTTGGGGGTATTTAATTTAGGTTGGGGAAGGGTAGGGTTATTTAAGGGAATTTTATAAAGGAGTAATATTATAGTAATATTATGTTTAGTTTTAATTAAGTTAGGAAATTACATAGCTAGTTTATAATATACATATAATATATACAAGTATACACATACGTTATATTACGCAAGATATTCTGTGCCAGGGACGACAGGGAGTGCTAAGGCGGGAGTGGAGGCCGGCCCCGGTGGTTTAGTAGAAATTGGAAAATTTTAGAGTGTGAAAAAGGCACCAGCCCCAACAGTTCTTATATGTGTGCTGTGAAGACGAATGCCTGGATCCTTGTTGCACAACTTCACGGCTATTTTGGTTAACTGAATACAATCTTAGCGCAGTTATGCATTATTTAATTAAGCTGAGTATCAGAAGTTTTGTTATACGTAGAAGTTTAGAATATGTGGGTTATAATGCCTGAAAGTACGAGGGGTGTAAGTATTATTATGTCAGTTTCAGCAGCAGTTTGAAGTTGTGGCGTTACTTATAGAACACGCTATAATATATTCAGTTTTATCAGAAATACTTTATCAGAATTTCTTATATTTATATTATATATATACTTATATTTGTATCATGTCACAGAATATTTAGCTTCGAAATTTTGCCGAACAACATTATTAAATAGAAATATTTTTGAATAAAAATTCCGTATGATCTTTTGACACGCTTTAAAATTTTACTTACCTATTTTCAGTCTCCTAATCGAGCAGGATTGTGGCGGGTTGAACTGCTGTACAACGAATTCGATGAACAAAACAATGCGAACAAACGCAATGTTACTCCGCTTTGCAGTCATATACGTCTCGTTAATATTCATTATAACTGCGCATTGCACCAATCCAGCGAGATATTGCCTAATTGGTAAATATTTATAAACATATATTCAACTACATACCATACTGTAGTAATGGTTAGCCAGAAACAATTTGCAACTCCTTTGATGAATAGCAATCTTTGTTTTTTTTTAGATTTTAGAACATTGAGCGGCTGATAAATACGTATTCTACTGCAAAGTTCATCCGTATCACACCCTCTAGAAACAAGTAGTACCCAAATACTTCTTCATGTAGCGACATCATAAAAACCAAGTGTCCACTGGAAGACATCGCTGAAGCGTGAACCATACGGCTGGGGCCCCAAGTCAAGCTAAGGGGCGTAACGTTATAACCTTAGAAACAGTATACTGTAGGGTTATCGGCGCCGGCAACCCCCCCCCAGTCAGGACCTAAACTTACTGTACGGCTTCGGCTTAGATTTACTATATCGAGGACTGTGCAACTAGGATACAGCTTATGGTCCTCAGTTTGAGATTGGTCTGCTCGGACGAGTGGTACATATCATATTACATTGGTGGGCATAAATTTCATTTACACTTGTAACTCGCAAGTGAGGGTTGGAACGGAGTGAGCATGGTTTCATCAAGTGGTAATTTTGTGAAATTACTTTGTAACAGGCTTTTTGTTTGTTGTATACACTACACTACACCCTCTGTAACCCTGAACCCATTGAAAACTCTAAAACCTCGTCGAACCTAAACCTATTGAAAACAACTGAAAACGCTGAAAGTATTCGTGCTTGTTTGTAGATAACTAAACCACTGAAAACTCTATATATAGAACATTCTTTATTTCATTTGCGAATTACATAACTAAGATAGTTAAAACATATTATATTCTGGCAATCGGGTACATTGACCCTATACCCATTGAAAACATCTGAATAGGTATCAAATATTCGTGCTTGGCGCTAGATAACCAAGCAGTCCTATTCAGCGTACCTAGAAACTTATATATAGACCACTCTTGATGCCCTGCAAGCAATAACCAAATGTATGTATCAGAGAATAATCGGAACCGGAACCAGCAGTGGGAATCCTCCATTTAAATTGGATCCGGAATCGGAACCTGGTCTTCGAACCTTTTAATTTAAGTATATAATAGTAAAATAGATGAAGGACGAAATGACGGCACTGTGGATTTAAAATGTATTAAAAATAAATTTTACATTAAACTTAATGTATTGTGATGACATTATTGCCTGAGTGGGACTATGAAGAGACTGAAGAAGTTAAATTATTTATCGACCAATATGTCGGTTTTTTGGACTTCCGGCGGAAAAATGCCTTCCGCTGTACAGGCTTGTGTAAACTGCGTCAAACTTAATGTTCTTGTAACGTATAAAGCGTAGACTAAATAAACAATTTTGCTCGGTCTCCAATCGCCTCCGTATACTAGACATGCTCGTTTCATGTTATTTCCGTAGGAAACTTGATTATTGATTTATATGGTTCTAAAAGAAATTAAAAAGGTATAATTTTCTAATCGTTCACCAGAGACATTGTTCATGCTAACGTTGGGCAACCAGTGCCCCTCAGTTAGATGATCATGATGATGATTTTGTGATCGGAATGCTATAAATAAGACAAACTGTGATACTGTTCACATAGTTTCAATACATACAGGTCGTTCCCAAGAACGGAGTTTCTGGCTGCTTTGCAGATATGTTACTTTACTCTAATCTAGATTGATTACAACATAAGTGCATTGGCTGTGCTTCACACAATTTAGATTAGCCTATCTTGCAGCTAAGTACTTCAATAATCCATAGGACCGGTGCAATTCTAAAATATACCGTAGATTTCAGAAGCTGCTACAAGCATCGACCTTGCTTTGTTTTATTATCAAACTCCTGCCTGGTGAAGTTGAAAAATTTACTGAATTGTGTCCTTACGTTTCACGGGGTAATTCGCTGAGTTAGTCTTTTTTGTTTGGTTGTGTTGGAACTTGATTACTGTGTATATAATAACGTATGATTGGGCCACAGAGGAAGCAAAAAATGTGGAAAATTTTAAACAAAATTTTTAACCGGAATTCCGGTTCCGGTGTGGTTTTTGCCTTTTGCCGGAATACGATTCTCGCCAGAACCGGAATTCCTTTTCTCCCTGGTTTATAAGCATGTTTTGTATCTATAGGTTTTTTGATAACAATGATATATTTTTATTCTTATATATGGGTCATTTCACGAAACCATGTACTTTTGAAACACCATTTTTGAAGCCAAATTGATACGTTTTCGTATGTACAGTGTATACGCTCTTCCGACATAAAAAACCTGAATTTTTTGAATATCGATGTCTATGCAAAACGAACTGCCTGAAACCTGCTACAGGGGTCGCAAAGGGTTAATAACCAGATCCGGACCTCGCAAAATAAAATAACCGGACCCGAAATTATTGAAAACCCATACCCGGAGCCGAAATTCTTGGAAAACCAATACTGGGACCCGGACCCGGACTACGCAGATAAGTGATAAATATACATTATTATAGTTTTATACATATATTATAACAATATGGCTGGTAATATATAACTCTAAATGGCTCGTAGTCCATAGCGATCATTTCACAGATTGCCTTACCGATATTGGCGCTTCACTGCGGTGTCAACTGAAACATTTGAATTCATCATGTAACCAAAACGTGCTCTCTGTATTGTTTAGATATATGTGTTTTACGTTTAACGTATCTTCTACTAGTTGAACATCTTGAATTAGATATACTCTTTTGATACGGTAGATAGTATTGCCTTTAAGGTAATCTCGAAGCTCAGCCATAAAACTGATGGTGCGAATTCCCCCTATAATTTTAAAGTACTTGGTCCACTATATAGCAATTTAACATCACGTAAAAGTAATTTCACTTGAATTCACTGTAATATTAATTAGGAGAGTTTTCTCTCGTCAACATGGTAAAATTGTGTCGCCTTTTACATGCAAGTACAATTCAACTAACTTTGTATGTGACACATATTAAAATTTACGGCTTCAGTTGTACCCCGCTTGCGTATTTAGTGTAACATATCATCGTTTGGGCAGCGAGCGACCATAAAATTTTGAAAATAAATTTCCTTTGACCAGATTTTCAGCGAGAATGGAGAATCCTTAGAGTTAACAGCGGCTATTTTCGGCGACATACATTTTCCAACATAACTATCGCATATGTGAACACCATTTAATTTCACATTATAATCAGTCATCAGATGGTTCTTTTTAGCGATCATGTCTACTAGTGAGCATAATATGTCACCGGATATTAAATCGAGCGAGCTAGAAGCAGATGGTTTTGAATTAAAATTCGCCATTACATCAGCATCGCAGAGAAGCAGTTAAGGTATTTTTGATAGTACCCGGACAGGAACTCCGGCCAGCAAAATATTAAAATTAATACCCGCACCCGGATCCGCAATTTTGGAAATTTATTACCAGGCCCGGGTCCGCAATTTTTCGTCAGAAATAACCGGAATACCCAGACCCGGATGCAACTCTGCCAGATGCCGTTG
>JASANE010000241.1:0-15536 GCA_030248225.1 Trileptium ribeirensis | reverse complement strand
GGCGAAGACGGTGAGTGGCCAGGGCTTGGAACTCCTTGGCGCTCTGGATATAGAAGATAAAATCGGTGTCTCAAGGGTATGTTCAATTATTTGTGAGCAAGGACATCCCTATGACATAGAGAATTGGAAATTGATTTTAAACTTACCGAAACAAATCGGTATTTTAAACTTAGCGCAAGGGGTAGTGCATATTGGATCAAACTATTAAAATGTGGAAATCCAAATCCAGCGAAGGGAAGCGCGTAGCAAATGTTAGTAGCGGAAAATTCCAACATATCCACGAAAATGATCCTAATGTAAAGATGATACACTATAATTCCAAAAAAATTATATTGAAGATAATATCGTAATTCCAACTGTGTCCCTAAAGGATTCTGATTTAACCGGGAATCAAAAAGAGGAGATGTTCGAATTTTTAAGTTCTTGGAATCACGTATTCTTTTTTTGCGATGATGATTTGGGTAGGCTAAAGTTTGTCAAACATTCTATTAATTGCGGGGACAGCCCTCCAAAATATCAGAGACCCTATATAATCTGACAGGGGGCGGTCAAGGAAGATGTAAAAATACAAACTTAGAAAAACATGGAAAAAGTACAACAAACGTCCCCCAACATTCTGGGTGCTTCTTTGGGCCTTTCCTGTTGTTATAGTTCGCAAAAAGGACGGTTCAAATAGATTCTGTGTTGACTATAAGAAGTTAAAAGCTGTTACTTAAATCGGACGAAATGTTCCTTATTTGGCGAATCCAGGATTGCTTAGAGATACTGCTGGTGCTAAGTATTTCTCCAGTTTGGATTTTAGATTGAAGCGGCCACCGGCAAATGGAATTGGAAAGAAACGAAAGAAGAAAAGACGGCCTTTATAACCCATAGTGGGCTTTTTGAATTTAGTACGATGCCCTTTGTATTGAAATGCCTTCCTCAGTTCTTTGATGCGAGCGATAAATTTTTACTGGCAGGACTTGAGGATAAAGTTTTATCCTATATCGACGACATACTAATATTTTTTTTTACATTCGTCAAACATATTAAGGATTTATCTGACGTGTTCAAAATAACTTTTGAAATAAAGGAACATGAAGCTGAAACCGAAAAAGTGTAGCTTCGGTCGTGTTAAAGTAAAGTTTTTAGGACATGTTGTATCTGGACATGGAATTGAACCCGATCCGCAGCAAGGTTAAAGCTGTTCAAGAGTATCCCATGCCAAAAACCGTGAAAAAAGTAAGAGGCTTTCTAGGACTACAATTATATGTTTTGAAAAGTTTATAAAAAATTTTGCATCCAGGGCATCTGAGCACCTAATAATCTTTTAAAAAAAGTACTGTATTCGTTTGGACCCCTGAGTGTCAACGTGCCTTCGAAGATTTAAAAACAGAACTTATTCAAGAACCATTTTTAAAAAGTCCTAATTTTGAAAAACAATTTATTTTGATAACAGATGACTTGCAACGAAGGTCTCGGGGCTGTATTGTCGCAAGACTACGATGGACTAGAGCATGTAGTGGCGTATGCCTCCAGAACGTTGGCCCCTGCTGAAAAAAACTACGCCATAACGGAAAAAGAAGGCCTCGGAGTGGTCTGGGCTATTAAATATTTTCGACACTACCTGCTCGGTAGAAAATTTAAAGTAGTGACCAATCACTCAGCCTTAAAATGGTTAATGATGTTTTGGGAAGGAAACGGCAGGCTCCTTAATGGTTATTAACTTTTATTATCCCGAATTTGATTTCAAAAGTGCAACATCTACCTGGAAAATTCCATGCGAATAGCGATGCACTATCCCGGAAACCTCCATGTTGTTCTGCTTACACTATCCAGGAAGACGAAGATGATGATCAATTATGTTTTCCCCGGGTTGAAAATATAAAGTTGTGTAACAGTACTTAATACTTCAGATGCGCGTGAATGTCCTCCAACAAGTAATCAAGATTCCTGGAATATGGAGCAAGAATATGCGTAATTTACAACAACGTGATCCTGAATTACGTACGATTATTGATTATTTGCAGAATGTCATCAAAGATGGTGGTAAGGAGAGAAAATGATCACAGGTACAAAGATTTTATAATTCTTAATGGACTGCTATACCATGTTTGGAATGAAAAGAGGTCCTAATCGAAGAACTCAAGTTTCGCTACCAGAGAGGGTTCCAAAATCACTATGTTACTAAATTATGGAATCTTTTCACGACGACCTACTTGGAGGAGGAACACATGGAGTTCTGACCGAACATTTGCGAAAATTTGAGAACGATTTTACTGGAATTCAATGTATAATGATACCTACCAAAATTGGTGTTATTCATGTGTATTTTGCGCTACAAAAAAGGGCCCGGGAAAAAAAGTTAAAGTACCACTCCATTCGATACCTGTTACCTCAAAACCTTTTGATATCTTGGCAGTGGATTGTGTGGGTCCCTGAAAACTAACAGAACAAGGAAATAAACACATAGTCGTGTTCACCGAGTACTTAACCAATGGGCTGACGCTTTCGCAGTTCCAGATATAACAAGCGAGACTATAGCTAGACTAGTGGTTGAGGAGATTATGTGTAGGTATGGGGCTCCATCCAAATTATTATCTGACCGTGGTTCTAACTTTATGAGTGAACTAATCCGATGGATATGTCATTTTACGGATACTAGGAAATTAAATACTTCTCCCTACAGACCTTCTACAGATGGTCAGTGTGAGCGGTTAAACAAAACCTTGATTACAATGCTGTCTCAATACGTTAATACCGCGCACACCGATTGGGACAAGTATTTGAATTTCGTATTATTTGCTTACCGTACCGCTACACATGAATCCACTAAGGAGACACCGTTCTTCCTACTTTATGGCCGTGATCCCCGCTTTGGTATTGAAATAGGACTAGGATCATATAATTTTATGCAAATCGACACACTGGAAGGTTACCGAGAAACTTTCATAACTGGTTTTGAACTTGCTCGAAAACTAGCTGCTGATAATATCAAAAAAGCCCAAAATAAGCAACGGGAACACTATAACAAAACTGCTTCTGACCATAAGCTTCACGTCGGTCAACGAGTATGGTATTACTGCCCCGCTGTTAAGAAAGGAAAAACGCCTAAACTATGCCACCTGTGGCATGGTCCTTACCATATAATGGAATTTACCAGCGATGTAAATGTTTGTATAAGACCATGTCAGGGAACTAAACCCGATAAAATTGTCCATATAAATATTTGTAAACCCTGCTTCGGGGATGAAAAACCTACCCATACCTTAGGAGATGGAAATGGCACAGAATTGGATGAGTGTGACTTAGATCTTGACAATTCAGCGCGAGAGAAAGATGTCATCGAAAAAGATGTGGATGGAGACATCCCTGATTTTCTGAATGGTGAACGTACTGCTTCAGACCAACATTCGAAGGAAAGCCAAAGGCCCTTAACGGATCATAACGCGTTACTTTTGGACGACGAGATTTCAAGCGACTTTTACCATGATAAGGAAAAGGAACGTGGACTTGGTACAGTTTGGGAAGGTCGCTTACGAAAAGAGTAATTTAAAGTTCTATATGAGAAAGAGATCTGCATACGGTAGGTGTTTTAGGTTTAACTGTTTATTAATATTGTGCTGTGTTGATGTTAAGGCCTTTAGTCAAACGCAAAATACAAACCCCATTGTTAAAGTTAATAAACATTTTTCTGTGGTATTTAAAAGGGAAGGGACGTTGGATAATGCACAAGATTTTATAGAACATCACATAGTAATACCGTTGAAGCTTAGTATCCAAGTCCCAAAGTTATCACCTTCATGTTTCAATGTGAGTCACAAAAATATGACAAGTTCATTCGGATTCCTTTTAAGACAATTTTGTAACATGTCAACCGACATGAATAAAGCATTTATTTCAACTTGTAAACGGGCAAAAACTAAATTGGAAAATTTGAAAGAAAATACTAAAATTTTAATAAAACCCAAATCAACTCCCCATAGACATAAAAGAGGTATCTTGGGCGGCCTAGCTTGCTTTATTGAATCAATTTTCGGTGGTTGTAATCTAGGGACTGGTGCTGATGCCTCTAAGGTAAGGAAAGCACTTTACTTGTTAAATTCTAGGGTCACTGGTACATCCTCAGAGGTTGTCAGAGTCAATAATCGTCTTATCTCGCTGTCTAAGTTAGTAACAAAGGGATTTCAAAATGAGGACAAACGTATCGATGTTATTTCAAATTTAACCGCTAAACTAGGTGAGGTACAAGAAGGTTTTAGGAATTCAATTAAATCACTTGGTTTCACACTGAACCAATCTGTTCAACTCAGTTATGTGGAATTAAATTTTATCTCAGACCTAATTCGGTGGTTATCAAGTTTTTTCTTATGGAACGAACAAATTGAGGGCATGTATACCGTAGCTAATGCCCTGGGTTATTTTGAAAGGGGTTATATCTCACCTGGAATTAGTCCACCCATAAGTGTCAAATATACTGTTTTATCCCTTGGCGATAAAATTTCAGAGTGGAATTATCCCCATGTATGGGTCAGATAAGATAAATAAGTATTCTACTATACCAATTGTAAAAGCATTTTATAAGGGAATCGAAAATTTGATTGTGGCTTTAAAGGTTGTTGTGTTTTGTTTTTTTGTTTTTGTGTGTGTTTGTGTGTTTGTTATGTGTTGTGGTTTGTGTGGTTGATGTTTTTTGTTTTTGATAGTTGATTATTATTTTGGGGATTTTGGGGGGGGTTGTTTTTGAGTTATTTTTTTCTGTGAAGTATATTCGTGTGTTTGGATTGTGTTTTCTTGGAGATAGGATAGTTGTTTGTAGATGTTGTTTTTTTAATTGTATTATGTTTTTTGTTATGAGTGGTATTGGTGAATAGTATTTGATTGGCTGGTATAGAATTTTCTTAGATTTGGCTCTAAGTGGATTTGTCTTGTTTGATTGTGCTATTGGTTGATTGTGGGTTGAAAGTTTTATGTAATATTGAGGTGTCTGTTGTAAGAGATGGCTTGAAGATTTTGGTTTATAAGATTTCTATTATATTTATGTTCGTATTTGTTTATGTAAGGTATTGATGTCTCTAGAGACTTTAATAGATATAAATTTTTGGCTGTGTGGATTAGAGGTTTCTGGTGGAAAAATATAGCTGTGTGGGTGTGTTTGAGATTGTGGTGTTTTTGTAAGTTGGTGTCTTTTTCTCTGATTCTGGGTTTTTTTTCTTCGTCTTTCGGCTGATGGTTTGTGGGTGAGAGCGGTGGGTTGTAGAGCGTCTGTAGCTGTTAATGGTTTCTTGGTGGCTGCGCGCTTTGAGGGTAGACGCTGTTGGTGGTCGTTCTTTTATGAGATTGCGCTATTTGGCTATTGTAGTATTTCTTTCTTGCGGATGAGATGAGTGCGGCGGTAGTAGCGGATTGGTAGGTATTGAGACAGAAATGGATATTATTTTTTTTTTGTGGTATTCTGTAAGAGCTGGATATCGGAAGGTCTCATGTTGATGTTGTCTGGTTATGGGGGCTGCTTCTAGTGTTCTCGCTTCGTCATCGCTTAGCGTAGTATTGGCTCGTGAGTTTTGGGCTGAATTTGTTGTCTTCTTGGAATTGCTCTGTTATCGTTCTGTTTGGTCGCGCGGAGCTGGACTTTTCGGGTGGGCTGCGGTTGCTGTTTATCGTCACGAGAATGCTGTCGTAGCCTGTAGCTCTACGTGAAATTGTGGTAGATTGTGTTGCTGTTTCAAGGAGCTTAAGAGATTTAGAATTTCGTCTGTGCTCATACGTGCGGTCGGTGTAGGGATATAGGATAATCGTAAGAAGACACAGCGCGCATCTTTAACATTTCTTTGGCTTTTTCGGCATACTGCTAAGCTGCGCCTTGTGGTTTATTTGTTATCACTTCGTCGTTCCATGACAATCTAGAACTGCTAGTGGAAATAGAGCGGGACTATTCTATCATTTGGATCTGACGTCGGGTCAATATTATCGCAATGTGAGTCTGTTTTATTTCTTAAGGTTGATTGCGCGCATTAGAGCGATGGAGTTGGCTGAATGCTATATGTTGGAGTTCGTAGAGTATGAATAGTCATACTGCGCATTTGTCTCGGTACTATAAGAGCTTAATCACTATACTTGTTCGTTTATCTTGTTTGATCATGTTGTCTCTTTGATCTAGTCTAATAGGGGAGGAATCGCGTCATCGTTGGTTTCGGGATCTTCGATGGAGCCGGGTTGTATCATCTGATATTCGGCATTCGCGGAGCGTTCAGGAGCTTTTTGGTGGCTTCGCTTGGGCACAGCGCTTTCGAGTCGTTGACAGTCCCTTGCAGCCGGTTCTCAGGTGACCTAAATGAAAAATACTATGGAGATAATAGATATAGCCGTCGAGATAATTGGCTATCAATAATGTGTGTAGTAGATTCTGCTTCTGCTGGTTGTTCTTCTTCTTCTGTTTTTTTTAGGATAATGTGAATGCTGCTTTACGCAAGTTGTATTGCAAAAAAATTCTCGGCTAGTTCAGGCTGCCGTGCTCTCTGTCTCTCGCTCGGTGTAGTCGGGTCTTGTTGCTCACTGTCGTTCATATCGTCTTCTATTCGGATTGCTTCGAGTCGTGGTTCTTAATAGGCGTTGGCGCGTCTTCCGCTTTGCCATCTGATGTCCTATTTTTTCCGAGCATTCTATTGTCATGTGCACTTCTGCCCAGCTTCCTCCCTACTAGCTCGTCGTTTGTCCTTGGGGAGGAGATATGTCACCTGCTTATATTCGCTCTCGCTTCCGCGTTTTATCGCTATATTTTCTCGCTAATATATATGTTGATTCAGCTGGCGTTCCTTTGCCTGTTTCTTTTCTTGTTGCCCGGCTTTTTTTCGTGCCGCGCGCTCTGCTTGGTTTATTGCTTTTTTTGTTCTTTCTGTTTTGCCGTCGTTGGGGCCGTCGGGTGCGAAAATATCGTGCTCTGTGTTTTTTGTGTTGGTTTGTTCTTTCGCTCTTGTCTTTTCTTCTTTACATTATACAAGATACCAATTGCTCGTGAAAATATGGAATTTAGTTTGTGGGGGATCAGGTATGGTCAAATAGACCTAGGTAAATCAGTTTATATGCAACTCAATCCTAAACATGAACTACTTGGCGTAAATAAGGATGGGTCGCAATTTATTTTGATAAAGAGGGCACAACTTAGTAACTGTATTGGGTCAAAGTTCTTGCAGTGTCCAACTGTATTTCCAATTGTTTCAGAAGATAATAACGTTTGTGAGATTGAATTGTTTCGAGATAAAGCAAATATCGCCGAAATTTGTGATGTGGTGATCACGAAAAATAGGGACCCACTTCAGGCATTTGATCTTACGAGGGGTTTTTGGTTTATGTCAGCTGTGCATTTGGATTGGCATATGTTTTGTGATGGTAAAGTTCCTCGAAAAATTGTACCCTGTTCACAATGTATAATTAAATTGCCGTGTGGGTGTGGATTGACTCTGGGTGGAACGACTCTTCCGGTCCGTAGGCATGATCGTGGTTTCATGGCGTACTCAAACGAAACTTATACTTCAGAAAATGTCATATTCAAACAGTTTGAACCCATGTTATCTATAAATCAATCTTGGCCAGGGTTTAATTTGATAATACCTAATTTAATAGACGTCAAATCTTATTTTGAAAATAATCTAAGGGTCGATACCGCAAGTGTTATGAATTTAACAAAATTTCGTGAAAATATAATTAATGATAATAATTCTTTTGTATCCGCGGATCTGGCCTTACAAAAGTACGTGGATAGCAAAATTTACCAAATCAAAAATAGGAAATCCACTAGCTGGATTTATGTCATTCTTTTAGCTATAGGTGAAATAATACTTTTTTGCCTGTTGTTTTTGCAGTTTTTCAGGTCATCCCCTGCTGGACCCACAATAGTGATGGATCAATCACGTAAATCTGACGGAAACTCTAAGGCCATAAGGTCAAATTTGGGTAAGTTTCTGCCCCGTAAGAAAACAGAAGACGATTCTGGCCTTGAAATGACGAACCTTAATGGTGGTGCTTTAAATGAACATAAGGATATAGGTGATCAATTTCAGGCCATGAAAAAACTTAGGAATCTAAGCCCTAACAAATGTATGTGACATGTGTATGTGTGTAGATCTCTCTCACGCAAACTTGTTTAATTGTGTATTGTAACTTTTGTTATACATTGTTTTTGAAAATGGATATTAGAGAACACTACTTGATTCCGTTATGTTATACGATTGGTGGACAATTGGTGTATATTCAGTTATTTATAATTTTTATAATTTTTATTATGGATGTATATCTCGTGTCAGTATTTAAATATGGTTTATGGATTTTTTTTGTCTTGAAATTAGTTAGTCAGGGCACAGTGGTGCTACGACTGTAACGATCAATATCCACTACACTCCTTGTTATAATTCTCCAATATAAGACTATTTATAATTTCTGCAAGGTTAAAATCTAATTAAAATTTCAAATTGTGATGACTGTTAAAAAGGCATCAATCCAAGGCGAATAGGATAGCACGGAACTTACTGTCGGTTATTTATTAAGTCTAAATTGTTGAAACATAGACAGAATGATCATGTGGAACTTGATATGATATTGTAACCTTGTTTGTTAATAATTTCAGGATAAGCCAATAAAATTTTCAAAACGAATCGATATTGCGCGCCGCATGAAGCTCGCCTTTGGCATAAAGCTGGGAGCGAGTCGGTATAGTTTGTGAAATATTACGTGTAGTAAGTAAGTGTGTTAATTAGTACGTGTAGTAAAAAAATTTTCCAAAAAAAATTTTTCCAAACCGTTTCCACATGTTACTACACATTCCCCAACGACAACGTTGTTATCCCCATCTCAAATTATGAGCTGTTGTAACATAGGTTAATAATTACATAGTGTAAGGACACCTGTGACCACAAGGATTATAGATTGGAAGCGAAGGCCAAAATAGAACGTAAATTTTTTTCCTATCCAAAAAAAGGCAAACAAAATTTTGGACTTCAAAATTGACCATATATAAGGCTCATTTAGTCAAGATGATTATGTTAATTGTTCTGATTGGAGTGTATTTTGGCGACGTTCCCTTATAAGTATGTCTATTTATGGACTCGTGCAACATATGGCGAAGGATAGGAATTGCCGTAAGTTAAAAAAAAAGAAATGATTATATCCGTAAAAAGTAAGCTGTTTACAAAAAAATCAGACCAACACGTTAAAAGATTTTTTTGAAATTTTCTTAATTTCTTACAATTAAATCCTGCTGGTCCTAGGGGAGTGACTATACTCATTTTGTTTCTCCAAATACTACTGCTGCTTGTTGGGAACCTGAGAACAGCGCTTTCAAAATTACTAACGATGATCTCCAGACACTTGCAAAACAAGCGTCTCCTGCCGCCCGCACTGTGCCAGTAACCGGGGGAACCCCTACACCGTAGGGCGCGTTCCAGTCTGAGTGAGTTTCTCTTTGTTTGCTCAGTCAGACCGACCCAGCACTGACCAGTAAAGGCAGTACGACAGGGGCTGGGAACAAGCAGGATTGGTCGGGTGGACATATGGGAGACCTTATATTGTTTCCGTGCTTTTGTAGGACCCTCAGTAAAAAAAATCCTAAACCTTAGACTTGATGTTTTCTGCTATCGTGCCCTTTAGATATGTGTTCTTTATACACATTACCGTTTGTCTTCGGCTAGGCTCCGGTTTAGTGGCCATCTAGCCGCGTGTATATAGTGCATCCTGTGCTCAATGGGATAAAAACGGATTTTAAAACACCCAGGGAATTCCTCAAACCCTGTACCTATTTCCGTGAGATCTGAGTATGTGTACTTTATCACAATTGGTTTGCGAACTGGGCTCCGGTTTAGTGGCCATCCAGTTCGAGTTTGCTTGGGTGTATATGTTTCTCAGGGGTATAATCCCGTGCAAAAAATGGGTAAAAAATAGTTTTCTCAAGTGAACCTTAAATATGTCGTTTTATCACATCACATTTGTGTGTGCAAATTTTATGTTACGTGCCTTTGCACTGTCATGTGAAAATTGCTATCTCATTTTTAAAAACTCAGCCTTATTACCCACAGAATTTTTTTTAGATTGCCTATAATACAAACCCAACGGACCTATTATTTTTTTGCTGTATGTGGGTTCCCTAGGTCGACTCACTGGGAGAATTTATGTCCCAGTGAGCCCCTTTTTTTTGGTCTTGCTCTGAGTCATATGTGACAACACACGAGGGGAATTAATCCTAGTGTGTTTTTAGATACCTTTATATATAAGACACACAGGGGGTGCAATGTCCCTATGTGCCTGGAGTTGGGCGATCCTAAAACTTCTAACTTCATCATGTGGTATAGTGTGTTTCTGTACCTATGGTTTTTACACAAAAAATGTTACTACCGAAACTCCTAGAAGTTCTACTATTTTCAATAAGCGGACGTTATTTATGCAAATTTTTTTTAAATATCTAACGTGTGTCAAGAAGTTTAAATAATCTACATTCTAAGGAAACCGATCTAGTATATCCGTCATGGTATAGACAGTCAAAAAAAATCATTATAATAGTAAGTTGAATGCCTAAACGTTTCAATCATCCTAGCTAAAGTTTTGAATAACCAATTATGTAAATGACGTTCTGTTGCAAAAGAAAAATTTAAGGCATCCTAATTCTAGATATGATGTTCGTAGTTGTTAGCAGTGCTCGCCATTATAATTGGAAATCTTCTTATTCAAAGTATATCTTGGTGAATTTGAATTTTTTTTATTTTTCCAAAAAACTCAGCACATTAAATCGAAGACTATAAATTGGCACTAATCTTTTAACAGAAATCCAATCAAATATTATAGCTCAAAATTTGTGGTCACATGTATTCTGACTCCGATTTTCGAAAGCTCATTAAAATTAGGTTGAAAGTAAAAATATAAACATCAGGGAAATATACATTTGTATGTTTATATTATATTGAAAGTAAGCAGGTGGATGTATTACTTAATTTACAGATTTATTTGTACAATACTATAGCTAACAAATTATTCTCAACTTATTTCAACTGTAATTCAGTATAAGGTAATAAGCTATGTACACCCTTATTTTACGGTACAGAAATTTTAATGCAACCATATATTCATTAAATACTCTCTGCATGTAATAGATTTTCCTGTTTTTTTTTCAGGCAATCGGGTGGATATAATTTGAATTTTTAGGTTCGATTTTGGAGTTTTAATTGGTAAGAACTATTTTTTTGGTAAATTGTGAGCACTAACAGCAGTAAGCAATATTCATGGTCCTATATCTCATAAGGAAATATATAATCTATTAGGAGACTTAACTGCACAGAAATTATGCGGATTGTCCTATTGCAAAGTATAGTCACGTATCCTTATTTTTGGAGATGGTAACGGGAATTGAATGATCTATTTTAGAAAAATTCGCTGTAGTAAATTTGGTAAGATTTCGATCTTTTATTTAGAAAAAAAAATTTTAATTTTTGATTACAAATACCAAAAAAAAAATTTTCCGGTAAGAGTATTTCAAAGACAAATGTTAACGAATGTTATAGTTCAAAAACGTGTTTAAAATACTCGCCGATCCTAATGGTAATAATGTCTATGTAGAAAGTACTTATATCAAGTGATCATATCACAAAGGGTAATAGTAATTTTTTATTATGATCAACAAAATAGCGGGCTACAGTCAAATGTTACGTTTCATTACAATGTAAATCTCATCTAGCCGATCCAAGCATCAATTATAACTAAGTTAATCGGCCATAATGTTGAGAAAAGTCCCGCAGGAACATGCACAGCCTAAATACAAAACGTCTACTCCCAAAGCTCGGCGGTATGTGTTCGTGAGACAGAAGTCAAACTGCATATTAGTTTACAACACATGATGCATCATAAATATTTCTGCTCTGAATTACAAAACTGTACTATTACTAAAAATATATTTTGGCGTCGACAACCACAATATCAAAACAACATCAAGAATTAATGGTTTTTTATGACTGCCTACATTCTCTGTAAGAATTGTATTAAAAAAGCGTGTTGAAATAGTTTAGAATAAATAAATTGCTTGGGTTTATACGCAACATGATTAATATGTATGCTAAGCTTTGGTAAAAAGAAAACTGGCTTATTTCATTATTTACATGGAAAAGTGCAGTTCGTTTATGTTTCTGTTGACTAAAATGGGACAATAGAACCGCGGGAAGGTCTAATAATTGATCCCTACAATTGGAATTATTGATCCTTGGTATAATTTATACGTAAAGTGGAAATATCAATCAAAGAATGTTAATATTACTAACGGAACGGAAACTCATTTTGTGGCGTGGAACAGGTCAAACTAGTTACTGCTTTCGTAAACGAATGGGGGTTCAGTCAGAATTAGTAGTTTATCCAGCGTTAAAACTTAATTATTTTAAAGCATTCCTAGGCAAAACCTTATCCTTGTAAAAAATATTGGCTTAATGAATAATGTACTTTCGCCGACAAATTGTACAAGACAAAAGTAGGGACTGAAGACTTTTACATTATTTATAATATTTCTCGTGATGTAAACAGCATATGTTATTTGTAGTGAACCATATCACAGTAATAGAATGTTACAAAATGGGGTGTAGAAATCGCTCAGAAAAAGTTTTATCGCTTTCAATATTAAACAAAAATTACGCGATAGCATACCGTTTCAAAGTGTTTAATTGTTTCATCTTTTCTTTCTAGTGTCTAAATGGTCTTGCTCGGTTTTCCTAGTGTTCTTGATAAAAAAATATTAAAAATATAACTGTTTACAGCTCGATGGGTGTTTTTTTACTTTTGTGTGAAACCATGGAATCAAAAGGTTTGAAGTAAAGGCTAAATATTAACGGTTATCCGCCACAGCAATATCTCTCTCAAGGTATAATTACGTTTTAGTTATTGTCTGACAAATGGGACCTAGAAACATGTGCAACATACTGTTGTTTTTTTTATGTATTCGTAAAATTTGTTCAATGCGTTAATATATACGGTGTTATTATACCATTATATTCTTGCTTAGTTCTCCGGGTATGTAACAAAATGCGACTGAATGTAATTCTTTGTAAATATGTAAAAAAATGTTTAAAAACATCCTTTGTTTTAACCCTTTAATATACATGTGTTCAGTTTCAGGCAGTGAAAACAAACCTGAAGATTTTCTACACAAAAAAATATTATATATATATAGATTCTAATATAAAACTAAGCCATATAGTGTTCCAGCTTTGTCTAAAATGACATATATTCGTATCCTTGTTTTGTTCTTTAAATAAACAAAATGTTACTGAAATACTTGCAAAGATGAGAGTGAACAAATTTGTAGTCTTAAAATGCGTTACCAAAAAAATGCTCAAACCTATTAAAGTATTTTACTAAATACCACCCTTTTATGTTCAAGATGCAACTATGGTATGCAAATAGTTCTAAACAAATACAAGCAAAAAAACTAGTATTTGAGAACGCAATCGTATTGTCGTGTGGTATGTAAAATAAATGCATATTCAATTGATGCAACACCGGCCCTAAACGCTGTTATTGTGGAAGTAAATGTAATAATTGTTTTCAAATGGGACAACTAAAAACGCCAAAATGTACTGAACATTGCGTGTCTTATTGGCTAACATATATTCGCATGTACGGTGCATTTCTTAGTGATGTACTGCAAGTGTACAAGTACTGATAGCTGTTGTGGTTGATGGATATATCGGGACAATCAATACATTACTCTGAAGATGTATAGATATGTAATGGAATTGGTGAAAGCGATGGCGCATCGTCAGGGCCACTTGGTGACAATATCAGAGCTTGATGTCTGTGAAAGCCCTTATACACGGCGATTGATACTTAAACAGTGATGCAATTGCCATATGCCGTCACACCTACGATAATTACAACAGCTGCGATGTTACTAAATATGTCGGTGGTGAACAATTGACACATTAATAGAAAAATAATCAGGAATTAGTGGTGGGCCAATGATAATCTACAATAATGTACTAGTTGCATGACGAAACAGTTGTTTGAGTACTTTTGTACATTTGGTTATAAAAAGAAAAAATAATGATGACGCAGTTTTTATTCATTTGCATCAATAGGAAAATTTGGGGACAGATTTTTGTGCAAAAAAAGGGTAATTATGACAGTATAATCCTCCCCCTGAAAAAAAATTTGGTAATGCAAATCCCTGGACCTCAGTAAATTTTGTAACCTTTGGTTAAGACTTCATAGGCTATTGGTGCTCCTACAACATGGTTTTGCTATTTTTTTAATAAATACGGGGGTTTCCTAGTCATGAATAATTAAATGGTAAAAAAACTGTGTCATTTCGTGTATGATTTTTATGTGTATGTCTGTGCCGTGTGTACGTTAACCAATGAAATATATTGTGAGTTTTTTTTATTAAAACTGACAATTCCAACTATAACACTGAAATCTACTATAAAATATCTTCTGTATTACAATTACAAAGATAAAATCCGTCATTTTTCTTTAGTAAATTTCGCCATACCTTAAAATTTGGGGACAAATTTTTGTGTGGCGGAGGGGGTAATGTAACGATCTATACCCTCTAGTATTCCCTAATTGATAATTTTGGCTGTCCTTCCTTTTGAAAATAAAATCCCTATATTTTGGACCTATAAACGTTATGCGTGGTGATCTACCGTGGGAACTATTTCGGTGGAAAAATACAAACTTTGCGTCATCTGCTTGTCATGTGTGTAACAATGTATGTATTGCGTGATCTGTTTACTTCATATATATATATCGTGTGTTCACGCCCATAATCATGTGTAACTTGGCATGTGTAGGTGAAATTGTGTATTCTGTTCATTACATGTGAACCGGGTAGTATACGTGTAATTTAGCATAAGTGATGAAAACATGTACGATGATTTGTTTGTTCATTGCATGTGAGTCGTGTGTAATATATCTAATTGCCCGGAAATCGCAATAGATTTTAAGATAAAATTTTCCCAGCACATTACAATGAAATTTTTAAGAACTACAGAAATCAGGTTAAAGTGGACAGGGGGGATGGCTTGGGCATATGCGGATTTTGATGCTAAATGCCCTAGGGTACGCTCTAGACTATCCATACCAAATTTGGCATCATTTGGCCCACCCGTTAAGGAGTTACCGACCTCATCCCCTCGGGCATTCCCGGCAATAAAAATTTCATAACTTCTGGAAACTATAACTTTGAGAGAGTTTAAAATAATACAAAATTTTGAAATTTGTGTGCCAGGGCTACAGTTTAGGTACCTATCGGATTTGAGTGTAAGCCCTGGGTGCCTTAACTATTACACTTACATTAGCGGAAATGTAAGTGTATTTCTGCTGGATTTTCCAAATTTTGTTTTGAGTTAGGGATTCCGAGAATTTTATAAAAAGATATTCTCTAACGCGCAAATTTTCGTTTAAGTTTGGGAGCGGATTTCTCAATTCCAAGAATTTCTACTTCTTAACTGTGTAAACCTCGCTTTAGAGAAATTCCTAGGTTTATGATCCGGGATAAAAGTTTATTTAAGCTCACGCGCGCTAGGCTTAGGCAA
>JASANE010000240.1:0-23392 GCA_030248225.1 Trileptium ribeirensis | reverse complement strand
GCAGGGCCGAATTTTAGATTTTTAAAGCGAAAAGCAATTTCCAGGCTACTCCGACAGGAAATATGAAGTCCAACTTAGAAAAATTTACTAAGGGGGGACCCTTGGTAATTTTAAGATCAAAAATTTTGGGTGGAGGAATTCCCTTTTTCCGACCCTGGCTACGCCCCTGAACATAATAAAGAATACCAGTTTTCCAGTGCTGGGGACATAGCCGCTGGATAGCGATTTTAGTCTTGGTGAAAATCTGGATAATTTTAGTCGGTAAAATAATACGAGACTTGAGATGCCGGATGGCTGTGACAAAAACTTTGTTTCTGAGCACTTTGAATAAATATAGAGTAAAACAGGTACGATATTGTGGAATGCAAAATAAATGTAAAACGAAAATGTTGTTTCCGCAACACATTTACGAATAAAAGTATCTCGTCTTAAAATTTAAATGTTTCAAAAATAGTTTATTTTTATTAAATTTTTGTGACAGAATCCTTGCGATCTTTCAGTTTATAGATGTCTTCAAATACACGTGGGCTGTGTCATTGTTTTCACCATTTAGGCTGTATTTTCGCTTCATTACAGAATACCACTCTAATCTTAGCGAAAGGTTTCACAAATCCATATGCAGTAATTAACCAATAATAATAACTCACGGCAAACGTCTCGAACTCGTGACTTGTCCGACCACATTTAAGACGAACCAAAAATGAGTCACAGTGATTAACGCAGTTGAAAATGGAATTATAACCACTGGGTTTACCCTTGGTAATAGCAACTATTATTAATCCTCTGCTGCTGGGTGACCCTTTGAGTAAAACATAAGAACCACTGCAACAAACGTAATGATTTTTTCATTGGTTTAACAGACGAGAAGACGCATGGAACAGTATATAGGCTGTCACCCAACTTGCCTTTCCGAAGGTGTAACGCTTTTGCGGGCTTTATCCGCAAAATTCTGGCAGGTAGCTTTCTTGTTTCAATCATTGACGCGTTGGTGTGATTTGTGGCTGTTAGTTACGATTTATCCGCTCTAATTAAATTATGGCGTGATCACATACTCAAACATATTGTTCAAATTTCAATCAAAATTGAGGTCAAATTTTGATCAAAATTTGAAAGCATCTTATTTGGATTTTTGGTAAGTTTGAACGTGTGAACACTGTTCAAAGTTTTCAAGGATATTCTCTTATGCAATTATCAACCAGATCTATTACCTGAAAAATTTTGACCTCAAATTTTGAAACATCGCAATTTTCGTTTAAAATTCACCGTCAAAATTTTGATCAAATATTGAGCTCAAACTTTCCGCTAGAAATTTGAAAAAAAGTTTGAACATATGAACCCACTCTTTTTCTAACAGCATCTGCAGGATTTCAGCAACTCTTTGTAGACGCGCGCCGCAGAGGTTATGGCAACCTGTAATGCAGTGCAGGGACGTCTTGACGAATGTCTGGCTCTAGTGGTCTAGAGCGTCGTCCTACCCATTCCCGAAATGCTCGGCGTTCTAAGTGCTCAATACCTGCCTAACTCTTTTTGCATTTTTTGTAATTTGTGTGTTTCCTAAGATAGGAAATAAATGTTCCTAGCATATACACACACTATCAGGATTAACATTGATTTGCACTGAAGGAAAACGTAATTGAAGACCACGATATCTCGTTCTTTGTATATATTTATAAGTATTAATAAATTCTGAATTTTATGGCAATGTCGATTCTACGTAGATCTTATCAAACCTTAACGTGCAAAATTATGATATCTTAGGCCACAATATGAACATATGACCCCAAATTACTATACTGCACAAGTATGACTGGTTCAATGCTAAACTTTTTTAATAACTTTTAACCGGTTGCTTGGCTTCGTCATTCACTAAAAATTTTTTAGGGAATTTGATGAATGTACAACAGAGGACTGTGAAGTTTGTACGGGAGCAATGAAATATAGGTGCATCCTGGTTCGCGCAGTTTACTATGAAATTATAAATTTGTTATAACTGAATAAGATTTATTCAATGGCAACAGTTAATAAATCGTTCTATAAACTCTGATAATATGGCCTTTACTAATAAATAAAATAAAGTTTCAAGAACAATGGTGAAAACCAACAGCCCCAGCGAAGCATCTAAGTCTACTTTACCATAAAAGAAATTGTAAATATTTCAACGGTTTTCTGTAATGTTTTTTGCTACTTCTATGCTACCCTTGTTTGTTTGGTTGGGATAGTAACCGCACCTCCTTGTGTAGGGCAAAAATTTTATAGCTGCGTCTAAAACTAGAATATGGTTTTTTAACACATAATATCAGTGCCATGAAAACAGCAGTTTTGACGAAGGCAGTGAAGATATGCTTTTAAAAAGAATCATAAAAACAAAATATTTACATGCTTTTAAAACGAACGATAAAAGCAAAACAATATTTACATCGTCATCACTGTTTTTGGCCTACACATTCCCAAAATTAGTTAAAAAACGCACAACTAGAGTATTATTAATACTTTCATAAAAATATTACTACACCTCATCATTCATTCTCTAAATACGTTTGTTATCCACAAAAAAATCCTCCAATTTTAGTGCTCTAAGGCCCAACGGGTATTGGAAATAAATTGATAAAAGAAACTTAATAGGTCATGAAAACAGATGTCAGACAAAGCCGAGATAATGAGCCATAACAACGCGTTAAAGAGAGCATGCATCAATTCTTAAAAAAAATCTTCAAAAAATAATTCATATCGCAACATTTACACAAGTATTTCTGCATGTTGGCCACTAAAAGACGTGGCTATATTCCGAATGGGCAGATATTGCGTTTTTCTGACCTATTTCTCTGCTAAGTCATTGGGTATATTGGGTAATATAGAAAGGCAGGTTATTTGTAGTTATGCTCTTATATAATGTTACCTTTAGTGTAAATTTCCGTAGTCTAAATAAATATCTTTGTTATCATCTGGAATTTAAATCGATGCATTAAAAGTTCATTTATCTTTTAATTTCTGCCGGATTTAGCAAGATTTTGGTCGTATGATAGCGGCTTAAAAGTTGGCACTATTGGTTTGTTTCTTTGCGATATTTTTTACATTAAAAATTATATACGAACCAACTTTAGGCCATTAGGTGGCTATATATATGCATATATATATGCATGTTTGAGCATGTTTAAGCATGTTTAAGCATGCAATGTATATATATGCATGTATATGCATATATATATGCATATATATATGCTATATATATGCATGTTTAAAACAACGATCCAGAAAATATTCTCTGTGGCCAAACGAAAAATGTTTGTGCGCTGCCAATAGCCCTAACTCAGAAATGCAAAAATTCGAAGACACATTCTTGCATAAATGTATAATTTATATATCATCCATTGACAGACTGAGTGCGGAAACCAGCCCGATCGGTCTATGGTGGGACTCCGAAATTGTAATCAATATCCGAATTAAAAACGCGATAACTCACGAGCGGATGGAGCTGTTTTTGGCAGCAACTCAACTCAATGCGCTCGGAGGATATAAGAAATTATAGATTTATTGAGAAATATTTTTCAAATATTTTTTTGGTCCAAATCGGAACGTTTAGTGACGTAAAAAAATTGTCGTGAACATGCATGGTCGCAAAATAGACATTTTTGATCCGCTTCATCGATCGAAGTCGAATGGCGAATAAATCATCTCTTTATTTTCAAAATAAACCATTTATGAGCTGGGGAAATAGGGCTATCCTAAAATTTGTGATAATTTATCTCCTGGGGTGACTCGGGGTCAGAAGAAAATTGGAAAGAAAAAATCCCAGAATTTGGAACTTTAAAGAATCTCCTGTCGCTTCGTTCAAATTAGCTTCTAAACAGTAGTATATACAAGAGAAATTAATTTTTATACTAAGACGTAAAAATTATAAATTTATTAAGAAATGTATAATTATATACTTTGATTTTATAATGTACTAATTATATATTATATATATACGCGTTTGTTTTATATACTAATATTAGTATCGCTTAGTAGTGCTAAATTTTAAAAATTTCGAATTTTTTACACGCCATTATCAATTAAGTGTCCAGTCCAGCGTGTCATATTGTATTTTCGATAGTTATTCTTTAGAGTACATTGATTTACGATTTGTTGTCAATATATTTACCTGTCGTCTTTCAAAGCTACATATTTCGTGATTCATATTTATAATGTGCGGCGTTCATGCGTTCACACTTTTTGCTTAAAATTTGAGCTAAAAAATTGACTCTATTTTGTTGCAGAAAATTTTAGCGCACTGCAGTGCTTCCAAATTTGGAATCAAAAAATTTCGGCTAACGTATCTTGGTAATGGCTAGGATTATTGACTGATGGGATATGTTTCAAATGTTTGGCTACTTACTGCTCGTGCGTTCAAATTCAGGAAAAATGCAAACAAATGAGTTCATAATTTGAGCTCAAATTTCGAGTTATAAAGTTTCATCGCGTAAACGCTGCATTGCTCGTTTTAAACTCAAAATGTGGTAAGTACGATCACCAAGACTTAGAAGTTTTTAATTTTTTGTTAAGGCATCCAGTGCTACATTGGTGAGTTATGAAAAGTATTCGACTCAATTCACACAGCGAGATTCAGTAAAAGTCTATTTTGGCCATATCTATGAGAATTTTTCCATTTTTATAGTTACAAATGCTGATTTATGCGAAAAACTAAGCCTTGACCTTAGGCTAGCTCATTAACCCACGAACTGTTTCAGCTGATCTTCGTAACAATTGAATCAATCTGTCAACGTAAAATTATGCATTTAACAAAAAAATTATTTTGGCAATTCGGATACCAAGGCATACCATTGATTGCTAACCTAAAAACAGAAAGAAACTGAATCTTTTCTGTAGAAGGCTCCAAAATTGTTGATGTAATCTGAATTTTACTTTCGGCTGAGGGTATAACCGTGGGTTTCGTTTTCTACTTAAATACGGTACCAAAATAATTTATTGGACTTAGTTCGAAAGTGAGCAGTTCACACCATAAAACATAGCAGCTTTGTATCTTTGCTAAAATTATTTAAATCATTGCATACACAAACATTGAGCCCGGAAGCTGTTGGTAAGAGCGCTTTTTAGGTTTTGCCATGTTTTTAACATGGCTTTAAATAGCTAATTGTTGGACCAGTAACAGGCCTCTCAGCCCACTGTGTAAGGCCGTGTACCGTGCAAATAAGCCGGCCTTGCCGTGCCTCGTTTGGCTAAGGCAATTTATACACAAGCGCCGGGAAACATTGATCTCAGTAACCATTTTAAATGGGTTCAAAATGTGCCAGGACTGTTGATCAAGTTTAGTTTGAAATCAGTCGTCTAAAGATCAATTCTTGGGTAGGGCCAGAAAATATTTTTAAATTTCCTATAATTTAAATTTCCTTTGCAATATAGTGTCTTAGAATAAAATTCGTTTAACGATGCTTTAAAGATTTCTAATAAATATAGAATTTGTTTCAACACTATAAAACGGCTGTAATGACAGAATTTCTTGTCACTTGTAGCATTGCGTTAGAAATCTACGAAATGTGTTTTGAGTAAGTGAAAGAACAATTATATGTTGGTGTTCAGAATAGCTCGACATTTTGTACTTTTACACAATGTCACATAACGTAGTTGTTAAAAATTAACGCAATAATGGCGGGTTAGTGAAGTTTTTTTAACTCTTTCGTTCGTAAATTGACACATTTGTCGCAGTGTACTATACTAAATGTGGGGTAAAAACCGATCCTGATTTTTCGGGTTAAAAGGCACGTCAATAAACTACAAACGTTGGTTGGAGCTTACAGTTTTTAGCGTTATACCAATCTGAATTATAGTGCTATCACACAGTGGCTGCAGCTGCTGAAAATACCTCCTATCCAATGTAAAATCTCGCCGAACACCCCTTTATCAACGCCTGGCGCTCTAGCAAGGCCAAAATTTGGGGAATCCTAACGATCGACAATTTTGTGAAAGGGTCCCTGTTGAGACTATGTTTTATAAAGGCGAGTGTCATACTGCTTACAAGGTTGCCACTACTAATAAGTTGACAGATATCACCGGCTGCCTTGCGGTGATAAATAAAACCCATCTCGGTTAAAGAACCTCACGTTAATTTTGGCTGTTGAACCGGCCCTTGAGTGATAACACAGTTTTTATTCAGTGATACCACGCGTGTACTAAATGTGTTAGAATAACACAAAACCTCAAAATAGACATGATTGGTTTTTAATCAAAAATCGGGTCTTTTCTTTGCCCCGGACTTTTTGACTCTTCCAGCTCCACAGTGGGTACGCCAGAAAACCTGTGTCACGTCCCTAATAGTGTTTAGTGACTGCCTCAGTAAAACCAGAAAAACGATGCCGATCCTAGCTTAAAAGAAAGAATTGACATAATGGGATTTTACTGCACGCCACTATACGTTACGTGGCTAGTTGATTGCCGAGTATGTTGTTTGCACGTGCGTTGTTATTCATTTGTTTTGCGAGTTTCCTTAACGAACCCATTAGTAACTCCTAAATGGGCGTAATGACTGGTGTACGACACGCGCGCCTGAACGACCCAGGTTCAATCAAAAATTGGCTCAATATTGTATAAATTACGCCTTGATTTAAGAAATAATGAGTAAATTTATGCGTATTTTCAATCTAACTGAATATCAAACATAAATTTGTCAATCCTGTACCGCTTAAAAAACGACATTTTGAACCAATTTGTGACCTCCCATGACCAGGAGAAAATAGGCTGACCCCAGTCGTTTTATTAGATTTGCACTTTATGCCAAAACCTGCCTCCTAAGTCAGCATTCAGAATACTTTTGACTCAAACATTAGTCTAGGTTTGATAAATTCGACACCTTCCTTGTCTCTCATCCAGGCTTGCGGGAAGGACTCACAAATTTTAGAAATTATGGGTACAAAATTGGGACAGTGAGGAAAATTATGCGGAGATATTGGGGATAATGGGGGAAACTACTTGCAGAAAAGTATATTGGTCAGTTTCGGTCAACCAGTGAATTTACATTCACAGAGTCAATTTATCGGTTTCATTGTTTAATAACATTTTACGATGTGTATTTAACAATGTTTACCTTAACCAGTACACAATGTTTGCATGACATCAGTGCGCCGATTACTCAATTTGATTTATTGCTGACATCTTCTAGTTGGAGACGTATGGAATTTGTGGCATTTTCGGTTAGACCTGGTACTGATATACTTCTGATTCTTGCCACCTCGTTAAATTTTGGGCTCTTTCTTGTTTACTTGGTAACGTTTTCTTTTCCCCACTAAAGCACCGCTTCATACAAGATTGAACAATATGTTTCGTAAAAATTCTATTCCAAAACTAAATATTTCATAATTATGTAAAAAAATTAGTGCTCTATTATATTGTGTCTAGGTCATGCGCCAATGTTTGATGTGCCAAAAACTAGGTGCTGTAAACGCAGAAAACGTACCAACCTGAGTTTAACCCGTTGGACCCTCTGGATTGGTAGCTCACTCTCGAACGTTTATCCTCGGGTAATTTCAAATATATACAAATTGGAAGTAAAATATATTTTTCGAGACACAACGTAGAGAAAATAAATACTCCTAGCCCCTGCTGTTTTATCACCTTAGTTTATTACTTCAATATTTTTACTATATATCCATACGATCGGCCAAACATTCATAGAAATATTTTGTAAGTCATTATTTGTTATTACGTGCGGTAAATCAAACGGTAATTAAGCATTTGCCGATTGATTATTCTATTTTCAGTTCACCCAACTCAGCCATCTCCAACAACATTTGCGAACACACACCGGTGAAAAACCGTACAAGTGTCGGTATCCGGGTTGTGAAAAGGCCTTTAGCCAGTTGTCGAATTTACAAAGTCACTCGCTGATGCCATCAAACCGACAAGCCGTTCAAATGCAATAGGCAAGAATCAGAAGTATATCAGTACCAGGTCTAACCGAAAATGCCACAAATTCCATACATTATCTCCAACTAGAAGATGTCAGCAATAAATCAAATTAATTAATCGGCGCACTGATGTCATGCAAACATTGTGTACTGATTAAGGTAAACATTGTTAAATACACATCGTAAAATGTTGTGAACAATGAAACCGATAAATTGACTCTGTGAATGTAAATTCACTGGTTGACCGAAACTTGACCAATACTTTATCCATAGTTTCCCCATTATCCCCAATATCTCCGCATAATTTTCCTCACTGTCCCAATTTTGTACCCATAATTTCTAAAAATTTGTGAGTCCTTCCCGCAAGAGTTTGGATGAGAGACAAGGAAGGTGTCGAATTTATGAACCTAGACTAATGTTTGAGTCAAAAGTATTCTGAATGCTGACTTAGGAGGCAGGTTTTGGCATAAAGTGCAAGTAGAATAAAACGACTGGGGTCAGCCTATTTTCTACCCTGGTCATTGGGAGGATCACAAATTAGTTCAAAATGTCATTTTTTACGCGGTACAGGATTGACAAATTTATGTTTGATGTGTTGCGGTTAGATTTAAAATACGCATAATTTTACTCATTATTTCTTAAATCAAGGCGTAATTTATACAATATTGAGCCAATTTTTGATTGAACCTGGGTTGGTCAGGCGCACGTGTCGTACACCAGTCATTACGCCCATTTTAGGAGTTACTAATGGGTAAGTTAAGGAAGCTCGCAAAACAAATGAATAACGACGCGCGTGCAAACAACATACTCGGCAATCAACTAGCCACATAACGTATAGTGGCGTGCAGTAAAATCCCCATTATGTCAATTCTTTCTTTTAAGCTGGGATCGGCATAGTTTTTCTGGTTTGTCTGAGGCAGTCACTAAACACTATTAGGGACGTGACACAGGTTTTTCTGGCGTTTCCCACTGTGGAGCTGGAAGAATCAAAAAGTCCGGGGCAAAGTAAAAGGCCCGATTTTTGATGAAAAACCAATCATATTCTATTTTGAGGTTTCGTGTTATTCTAACACATTTAGTAGGCGCATGGTATCACTCAAATCAAAGTTTGTGCTTCTCACTCAAGGGCCGGTTAGAACAGCCAAAATTAACGTGAGGTTCTTTGACCGAGATGGGGTTTATTTATCGCGGGAAAAAAGACGGTGATATAAGTGAACTTATTAGTAGTGGCAACCTTGTAAGCAATATGACGCTCGCCTTTATAAAAAAAAGTCGTGCGACAGGGACCCTTTCGCAAAATTGTCGATGGTTAGTATTCCCCAAATTTTGGCCTTGCTAGAGCGCCAGGCGTTGATAAAGGGGTGCTTTCAGCGAGATTTTACATTGGATAGGAGGTATTTTCAGCAGCTGCAGCCACTGTGTGAAGTGGCGCTATAATTCAGATTGGTATAACGCTAAAAACTGTTAACTCCAACCAACGTTTGTAGTTTATTGACGTGCTTTTAACCCGAAAAATCAGATTAGGTTTTGCCCCACATTTAGTATAGTACACTGCGACAAATGTGAATTTAGAAATCGAAAGATTAAAAAAAACTTCACTAACCCGCCATTATTGCGTTAATTTTTAACGGTTGCGTTATGTGACATTGTGTAAAAGTACAAAATATTCAACTCTATTGAACACCAACATATCATTGTTCTTTCACTTACTCAAACACATTTCGTAGATTTCTAACGCAATGCTGCAAGTGACAAGAATTATCTCATTACAGCCGTTATAGTGTTGAACAAATTCTATATTATTCAAAATCTAAAGCATCGTTAAACGAATTTTATTCTAAGACGCTATATTGCAAAGGAATTTTAAATTATCAAGAAATTTTAAAAATATTTTCTGGCCCTACCCAAGAATTGATCTTTAAACGACTGATTTCAAACTAAACTTGATCAACGGTCCTGGCACATTTTGAACCCATTTAAAATGGTTACTGAGATCAATGTTTCCCGGCGCTTGTGTATAAATTGCCTTAGCCAAACGAGGCACGGCAAGGCCCGCTTATTTGCACGGTACACGGCCTTACACAGTGGGCTGAGAGGCCCTGTTACTGGTAAAGCAATTAGCTATTTAAAGCCATGTTAAAAACATGGCAAAACCTCAGAAAAGCGCTCTTACCAACAGCTTCCGGTCTCAATGTTTGTGTATGCAATGATTTAATGATTTTTAGCGAAGAATTACAAAACTGCTATGTTTTATGGTGTGAACTGCTCACTTTGGACTAGTCCAATAAATTATTTTGGTACCGTATTTAGTGGGAGCAAAACCGAAACCCACGGTAATCCCTAAGCCGAAAGTTAAAATTCAGATTACATAAACGATTTTGAGCCTTATACAGAAAAAGATTCAGTTTCTTTCTGTTTTAGGTTTAGCAATCAATGGTATGTATTGGTCTGCGAATTGCCAAAATAATTTTTTTGTTAAATGCATAATTTTACGTTGACAGATTGATTCAATTGTTACGAAGATCAGCTGAAACGGTTCATGGGTTAATGAGCTAGCCTAAGGTCAAGGCTTAGTTTTTCGCATAAATCAGCATTTGTAACTATAAAAATGGAAAAATTCTCATAGATATGGCCAAAATAGACTTTTACTGAATCTCGCTGTGTGAATTCGTTCGAATACTTTCATTACTCACCAATGTAGCACTGGATGCCTTAAGCAGAAAATTAAAAACTTCTAAGTCTTGGTGATGGTACTTACCACATTTTGAGTTTTAAAACGAGCAATGCAGCGTTTACGCGATAAAACTTTATAACTCGAAATTTGAGCTAAAATTATGGATTCATTTGTTTGCATTTTTTCCTGAATTTAAACGCACGAGCAGTAAGTAGCCAAACATTTGAAACATATCCCATCAGTCAATAATATGCTAGCCATTACCAAGATACGTTAGCCGAAATTTTTTGATTCCAAATTTGGAAGCACTGCAGTGCGCTAAAGATTTTCATACCAACAAAATAGAGTCAAATTTTTAGCTCAGATTTTAAGCAAAAAGTGTGAACGCATGAACGCCGCACATTATAAATATGAATCACGAAATATGTACCTTGAAAAACGACAGGTAAATATATTGACAACAGATCGTAAATCAATGTACTCTAAAAAATAACTATTGAAAAATACAATATGACACGCTGGACTGGACACTTAATTGATAATGGCGTGTAAAAAATTCGAAATTTTTAAAATTTAGCACTACTAAGCGATATTAATATTAGTATATAAAACAAACGCGTATATATATAATATATATTAGTACATTATAAAATCAAAGTATATAATTATACATTTCTTAATAAATTTATAATTTTTACGTCTTAGTATAAAAATTAATTTCTCTTGTATATACTACTGTTTAAGAAGCTAATTTGAACGAAGCGACAGGAAAATCTTTAAAGTTCCAAATTCTGGGATTTTTTCTTTCCAATTTTCTTCTGACCCCGAGTCACCCCAGGAGATAAATTATCACAAATTTTAGGATAGCCCTATTTCCCCAGCTCATCAATGGTTTATTTTGAAAATAAAGAGATGATTTATTCGCCATTCGACTTCGATCGATGAAGCGGATCAAAAATGTCTATTTTGCGACCATGCATGTTCACGACAATTTTTTTACTTCACTAAACGTTCCGATTTGGACCAAAAAAATATTTGAAAAATATTTCTCAATAAATCTATAATTTCTTATATCCTCCGAGCACATCATTCGAGTTGCTGCCAAAGACAGCTCCATCCGCTCGTGAGTTATCGCGTTTTTTTAATTCGGATATTGATTACAACTTCGGAGTCCCCACCATAGACCGATCGGGCTAGTTTCCGCACTCAGTCTGTCAATGGATGATATATAAATTATACATTTATGCAAGAATGTGTCTTGAATTTTTGCATTTCTCGTTAGGGCTATTGGCAGCGCACAAACATTTTTCGTTTGGCCAGAGAATATTTTCTGGATCGTTGTTTTAAACATGCATATATATAGCATATATATATGCATATATATATGCATATACATGCATATATATACATTGCATGCTTAAACATGCTTAAACATGCTCAAACATGCATATATATATGCATATATATAGCCACCTAATGGCCTAAAGTTGGTTCGTATATAATTTTTAATGTAAAAAATATCGCAAAGAAACAAACCAATAGTGCCAACTTTTAAGCCGCTATCATACGACCAAAATCTTGCTAAATCCGGCAGAAATTAAAAGATAAATGAACTTTTAATGCATCGATTTAAATTCCAGATGATAACAAAGATATTTATTTAGACTACGGAAATTTACACTAAAGGTAACATTATATAAGAGCATAACTACACCTAACCTGCCTTTCTAGATTACCCAATATACCCATTGACTGAGCAGTGAAATTGGTCAGAAAAACGCAATTTCTGCCCATTCAAAATATAGCCACGTCTTTTAGTGCAACATCCAGAAATCTTGTAAATTTTGCGATATCAATTATTTTTTGAAGATTTTTTTTAAGAAATGATGCATGCTCGCTTTAACGCGTTGATATGGCTCATTAACACGGCTTTGTCTGACATCTGTTTACAAGACCAATTAAGTTTCTTTTATCAATTTATTTCCAATACCCGTTGGGCCTTAGAGCACTAAAATTGGAGGATTTTTTTGTGGATAACAAACGTATTTAGAGAATGAATGATGAGGTGTAGTAATATTTTTTATGAAATATTAATAATACTCTAGTTGTGCGTTTAACTAATTTTGGGAATGTGTAGGCCAAAAACAGTGATGACGATGTAAATATTGTTTTGCTTTTATCGTTCGTTTTAAAAGCATGTAAATATTTTGTTTTTATGATTCTTTTTAAAAGCATATCTTCACTGCCTTCGTCAAAACTGCTGTTTTCATGGCACTGATATTATGTGTTAAAAAACCATATTCTAGTTTTAGACGCAGCTATAAAATTTTTGCCCTACACAAGGAGGTGCGGTTACTATCCCAACCAAACAAACAAGGGTAGCATAGAAGTAACAAAAACATTCAGAAACCGTCAATATTTACAATTTCATTTATGGTAAAGTAGACTTAGATGCTTCGCTGGGGCTGTTGGGTTTCAACAATGTTCTTGAAACTTTATTTTATTTATTAGTAAAGGCCATATTATCAGAGTTTATAGAACGATTTATTAACTGTTGCCATTGAATAAATCTTATTCAGTTCTAACAAATTTATAATTTCATAGTCAACTGCGCGAACCAGGAGGCACCTATATTTCATGGCTCCCGTACAAACTTCACAGTCCTCTGTTTACATTCATCAAATTCCCTAAAAAATTTTTAGTGAATGACGAAGCCAAGCAACCGGTTAAAAGTTATTATAAAAGTTTAGCATTGAACCAATAGTTGATACTTGTGCAGTATAGTAATTTGGGGTCATATGTTCATATTGTGGCCTAAGATATCATAATTTTGCTCGTTAAGGTTTGATAAGATCTACGTAGAATCGACATTGCCATAAAATTCAGAATTTATTAATACTTATAAATATATACAAAGAACGAGATATCGTGGTCTTCAATTACGTTTTCCTTAGTGCAATCAATGTTAATCTGATAGTGTGTGTATATGCTAGGAACATCGATTTTATCTGCTGAGACACACAAATTACAAAAATGCAAAAGAGTTAGGCAGGGATCGGACTTGAACGCCGAGCATTTCGGATGGGTAGGACGACGCTCTAGACCACTAGGCCACACATTCGTCAAGACGTCCTGCACTGCATTACAGGTTGCCATAACTGCGGCGCGCGTCTACAAAGAGTGCTGAAATCCTGCAGATGTGCTAAACTAAGAGTGGGTTCATATGTTCAAACTTTTTTTCAAATTTCTAGCGGAAAGTTTGAGCTCAATATTTGATCAAAATTTTGACGGTGAATTTTAAACGAAAATTGCGATGTTTCAAAATTTGAGGTCAAAATTTTTCAGGTAATAGATCTGGTTGATAATTGCATAAGAGAATATCCTTGAAAACTTTGAACAGTGTTCACACGTTCAAACTTACCAAAAATCCAAATAAGATGCTTTCAAATTTTGATCAAAATTTGACCTCAATTTTGATTGAAATTTGAACAATATGTTTGAGTATGTGATCACGCCATAATTTAATTAGAGCGGATAAATCGTAACTAACAGCCACAAATCACACCAACGCGTCAATGATTGAAACAGAGAAAGCTACCTGCCAGAATTTTGCGGATAAAGCCCGCAAAAGCGTTACACCTTCGGAAAGGCAAGTTGGGTGACAGCCTATATACTGTTCCATGCGTCTTACTAGTCTGTTAAACCAATGAAAAAATCATTACGTTTGTTGCAGTGGTTCTTATGTTTACTCAAAGGGTCACCCAGCAGCAGAGGATTAATAATAGTTGCTATTACCAAGGGTAAACCCAGTGGTTATAATTCCATTTTCAACTGCGTTAATCACTGTGACTCATTTTTGGTTCGTCTTAAATGTGGTCGGACGAGTCACGAGTTCGAGACGTTTGCCGTGAGTTATTATTAATTGGTTAATTACTGCGTATCGGATTTGTGAAACCTTTCGCTAAGACTAGAGTGGTATTCTGTAATGAAGCGAAAATACAGCCTGAGAAATGGTGAAAACAATGTCACAGCCCACGTGTATTTGAAGACATCTATAAACTGAAAGTTCGCAAGGTTTCTGTCACAAAAATTTAATACAAATAACCTATTGTTGAAACATTTAAATTTTAAGTCGAGATTCTTTTAGTCGTACATGTGTTGCGGAAACAACATTTTCGTTTTACATTTATTTTGCATTCCACAATATCGTACCGGTTTTACTCTATATTTAGTCAAAGTGCTCAGAAACAAAGTTTTTGTCACAGCCATCCGGCATCTCAAGTCTCGTCTTATTTTACCGACTAAAATTATCCAGATTTTCACCAAGACTAAAATCGCTATCCAGCGGCTATGTCCCCAGCACTGGAAAACTGGTATTCTTTATTATGTTCAGGGGCGTAGCCAGGGTGGGAAAAAGGGGGAATTCCTCCACCCCCGAAATTTTTTGATCTTAAAATTACCAAGGGTCCCCCCTTAGTAAATTTTTCTCAGCTGGACTTCATATTTCCTGTCGGAGTAGCCTGGAAATTGCTTTTTCGCTTTAAAAATCTAAAATTCGGCCCTGCGGTGCAAAAATACACCGGCCTGGGGGAACAAAGCGACATAAGATCTCGGCCTGAGTCAGACCATGCGCCCCCCGTCCCCCAGAAATTTTTTCCTAGCTACGCCCATAATTATGTTGCAAATTTTAAGTCTCGGACGCTGTAGTCAAATCGGGATCTGCGGCACATGTGGGTTGCGGGAAAATGGGCAAACTCCACCTTGTGATCGGTGATAAGTTCGAAGATTTCGTTTCATTGTTAGTAGTCAATAAAATTATGAAATTGGTCAAAATTTGATCGTTTCATTTTGTTCTCTTTACTCATGTGCGGCTATTAATAAAAAACGTAACCACGGTATATTAAAAAATGTAGACAACTCAAAAATTACTTTTAAATATGTAAAAATATATGTTGTAATTTAGCGTCAATCCTCAGTTGTACAATTAGAGTCAAACTTTGTAAAAGTTTACGAAAAAACAAACCCATGTTACTCGGGTAATTAAAAGCCGCCGGTAGATTTACAACACTTGAGACGCAAGCTATAGCAACATTATCGTCTATTAACAGCAAAGGTGTTGTATAAACACAATTAGCGGGCAGTTATTTTGAAAACTCAAAAATTACTGAGTTATAACAAATTTTTTGAAATGAATATTGGCCTCATGGGTACAAATTTGCGTTTCATGTTTCCCGGTCGATATACTTTTTTATGAGCGAAATTGTAATGATTGCCGATGTCATTACTTTAGGGACTGCCGCAAAGAGTTCTTTATAGAATTTTAGCAGAAGGGTACAACACTGGGTCATACTGATGTAATGCCTTATACGATGAGATTGTAAAGGATGTAGCTCCGTGATTTTGTTAGAAGGGGGAGGGGGGTATCGGCTACCCCTCCAGGTTCCTACTTTAAACAATATACCTGTTACAGCGCTTTTAAGAAAAATGAGGAGATAACAGGCTTAAAGATGTTAGGTCAAAATATGTTAAATTTCGCGTTTTTAACTTGATACTGGGACGGAGTGATTGAAGCAATTTTTGTCAATTTTCACAATAAACATTTTATCTCGGGGAAGGGGAAGGCATATAATAGATAATCGATCGATGTTAACCGGGTACCGCACTTCTACAACGGTTTGAGAAGGTTCAAACCCGTTTTCAAACCCAAATGAGCCAAATTTTACGTATAGATAGTATGCCATTTTAAAATGAAAATTTCTTAATTATATTCAAGCTTTCACATTGCATGTAACCATTGTCACTGAAATAACCCCCTGATTGGATGTCCCTTCAGAACTACAAATCAGATAGGTAAGTTCAAATTCTAGGTTCAAATATGGTTTTGATCATAACTTGGGAATGGCTATACAGGTTTCATGCAGCTTTAATCCGGCGATAGTCGAAATTTTGATTAACCCTTTGCTGCACGAATTAATATGTATATCGTGGCTATGTTGAACAAACTTTTGCAGCAGCGACGGATTGAACGTAGATCCTCTGAGTGAAAATATCGTACGCTAAACACTATGTTATCTAGGAGCTGTTGCTCGGTTCCTTAAGGAAACTTATAAAGCGAGCTAATAACAACGCACGCACAAACACATTCCCCACGACAAACGCGGCTAGCCAATCGCTTACGCTTGAAAATGTACGTTGTTTTAAAATGTGAGACACAATGTGGGAGAATGTTAGGCAGGATTAATCTCTTTCGGAATGAAATTAGGAGGTAAAGAATGACAGTCATTTAAAGTTATTTACGTATATTAGACGGTTGATTATTGATCAGGTTAACAGATATGAATGGTTCTTTGGGAATGCCACTAACAAATATGTGCGATTCACTGCTCACCCCGCATATACAATAGAAAAATTCCGCGGTATCCAAATACTCCTCTATCGAAATATTGCCTCCCACAGTTGTAATAATCGAGTGTTCTGAGCGAAGTCTCACAAAAGAACCAGGGGAACCGGACGCTACTGAGAAATGGGAGCACTTATAATTGGGCCGCGAAGTTTAGGGAAAATTGTGGGAACCGGTTCATGGCGGCCTTCCTTTACTCGACAAGCGTCGAATTACCCCTCCCTTGTTGCAGCGACCCTGCTAGTGAGATACAAAATTGATAGTCAACCAACTGCTCTGTGTTTTCCCATGTGCTACCAATCAATTATTATGAAGCTTTAATAAATTAGTTTTTCAAAATTTTCACAAACTATTTTTTTCTAAATTAGTCCCAAGTTTTTGTGAGAAATGCGATGGGATAGCTGTCAGATAGGCGTGTATACGAAAATTTGTATCATAAATTTATTATCATAGTGTCCGTCTTTTAAAAAACAGTGTGTTCTCACCGTTGGGAGCAAAGTCAGTTCTTTTATTTACAACGCATTCAGGCGTTACAATGGTTAATTTTGTACAAAAAAGTTCTTAACATTGCCGCCAAATAATATTGGCTTTGAGTAGTAACACAAAAAACCAAGCTGTATAATAGTTTACCGTTTTACAGTGGGCATTGCCCCTTAAGACATCCATGAACGAGAGCCCACCTTAGATGTACTTCAATGAGATTTGTATGACAGCGGTAACTAGACGATTGTAACTAAATCCGACATAAACTTTTACATCAATTAATTTCGAATTTGCGTCAAAATTGACTTTACGAATTGAGTTTTCATATTTTGTATTTCCTAAGATTCTAATAATATCCTATAATTGACCCATGTAAGCCTAAGCGGTGTTAGGTTACAACGTTAGGAAAGGAACAGCTCAGTCTACGGAGTTGGAGGGCGCAGCCCACGCCCAGACTTAGGCTTAGTATAACGAGAATGGCATGGCCTGCGTCAGGGGCGCACCCAGGATTTTGCTAAGGGGCCCCTAGAATACTATATTTTCGCAGCACGCGCTATACCAGCAGTGCTAATGATGACACAATGATACGTGCAGCGTAGTATTTAAACTAGAGCTCTGACTCAACCCAACAGAGTACTTGTCGTAAAACAGTATTATTGAGCACGACAATTGCTTATTGACGTAAAATCGGTTTCGACAAACTGGTGAATGTGTGTTTATAGAAACTATGTATAAAAATATTTTTCGGATCACCCAAGGGGGGGGCGGGCCCCGCGGCCCCCCACCTTGGGTGCGCCTATGGCCTGCGTTTTATTTACCCCTCAGGGTTAGTTTGGCACTATAATTCATGAAAACTTGTCAAATTTTGCCTTTTTGTCCTAAAATTTCGTGACCTCTAAAGTTACTTAGTTTGGAAACTTGAATTATATTCTAATGTTTTTTCTATTATTATGGCGCTACGATTATTTCTAAACCAGAAATATTTCTCAAATTTAAAGCTACACTCTCCTTGTTGGCAGACATTCTTTCAGACTTTACAGTAATAGTTTAAAATCATTACAGGAAAGTATTCGTAAAACTCATAAACCAAATCATTGCTTAATGGTTACTCGCTCGCTTTTATATGTTAAAACGCATTGAAAATAGTTACAAAAATTGGGCGTTAATTCACCCAATTTTAGGAATATTTGGGGAATAACTTAGTTCTCTCGGCATATTTTTAGCAGTATTTTGTCCAAATATCGTGTTTACAACATTCCATATGCTGTGCTTTCAAGAAATTGACGGTAAAAAATTGAAAGTAAAAATATCTTCAGGAATCACTCGTAGACATGTTGATTAATTTTTTGATAAAAATATGGGTAAAATTTCACGCTGAGACCCATTGTCGATCGGCCATGCCACAAACATGATAACCACTGTGGTTGTCATTATTTATTCAGTAGTATTGCAAGCAAAATTCCAACAGGTTCTTTTAATTTAATTTCGAAAAAATGCTTAGCTAATATCTGTTTCATTCCGATATGCTATTGGCTAAGTTATCCTTTCAATGATTGTTATAGTTACGCAATAGTTCAATGAATTATTTAAATTAGAACGGTTTCACAATAATTTACCTATTATATCTACAGATATCTTTGTCCTAAATTATTTTAGCTTTTAGAAACTCTACAAATTAGAAAATACTCAGCTGTTCCAATTTGAAATTTAATTTACTCAATTGGCTGAAAATATTAAGCGCCTAGATCGGCGAATTCCCAACTATCATCTATTGTTGGACTTTAACAATTGTGTACGCGGGATTTTGGTGACGGGGGTACACAGTATGCAGGATTTTGGATACAAAAGACATAACCCGGACCCACGATATAACTTTCTACTCCCATCTTACCATCACTAGTTGGTTTCGAAAATCATCGAGAGGGCATTGCCCCATGGACCCTCAATTCGCCATGCGCTTTAATTATAATTGAAAAAACAAGAAACAAAATTAAAAAAGCAAAACCAGAAACAGAATTTTCAGTCTAGCTATGTAACAATTTGTCATTGTACTAGTCGCTACAAGATTATAGTGCAGAAACGAGCAGAAATTCCTTTGGACCGTCGGCATCGCAAACATCAGCTTGAACATAGCCAAATTTGTAAAAGGCACAACTAGGTGACCATATTTTTACGGCAAAATAGTATAATGGGTTATGCTTCTTTTCTATAATGTTGTGAATGTGGTACAAAAATTGCGAGGGTTTCTTACATTTAGTGCACTAAAAACCAACGCTAGTTGAAAATAATTATGTCTTAAAATGGATTAGAAAATAAAAAGCCAGCCCAAGTTGTCAAATCTTAATTAGCATTACATGACACAAAATCGAAAATCCTCGGAAATTCTTGTTATATATAGCACTATAAATGAGCCTAACCCTTGCGGGCACAAGGGCTCAATAATTACCCATTGCACCCATTACCCATACAATCACGTAGCATCCCAAAACAGCTGCTACGATTACACAATGTAGAAGTTGGAACTCAAATTGTTTGAAAATTCGCACAACTCGTTTTGCTCCATATCTATTTGCGGTAAGCATAGAATATTGTCGAGTGGTATTGGACACTTACTTTGCGACCACAATACTGACATGGACCAAACGGTTTGATGCCCAGATGAATCCTCATGTGCTGCGAGAGATACGAAGAATTGGCGAAGCTTTTCGGGCAATGCGAACATTTGTACGGCTTTGCTTCACGCATATGGACTTGGGTGTGAATTTGAAGTTCGGCTTTCGACTCAAACAGCTGAAAAACAACATATATTGATTGTGTAAATTGTAACACAATAAATGTCGATGACCGAAATATGTAAAACTGCTGACAAACACACATAGGAAAGTCAATGTGTAAATTTTTGTGCAGATACCCTGTGAACAATGCGTGAATTGTTCACACAAATTTAATAGCGCATGTATATACAAGATTTCGCTTTAATAAAACAAGAATACGGGCAAACTAGTTTGGTCGTGTTTGAACAACCAAGTAACAGCTCCCAGTAGTTTTCATCGTACCTTTCAAACCGATTCCGGCGCCGGCTTAAGTTTGTGAATACACAAATGAACAGGTTACACATAAAAGGTCAGAAATTAACGACAAGTTCAAAAACTATTGATCCTATCGGAAAGTTTCTCAAAAGAATTAAACTACGGTTGTGATGGTAACTCTCTCGGATAGGCGACAGCGGTACCCGGGCCCTAAAATAGGTAATCACAACTGCAGGGATAGCTCGGTCAAAGCTGGCTTAGACCTTAGACGCTTGTGATGGTAACTCGCGCGGATAGGTGACAGCAGTACCCAGGCCCTAAAATGGTAATCACAACTGCAGGGATAGCTTGGTCAAAGTTGGCTTAGACCTAGCCTTCGAAAACCTAACAAAACACATATAACGAAAAAGGTGTTATCTAATTTTCAATATCAGTCCTTAAATGGCAAAAACAAAATAACACCATTCTACACTTTTCTAAAATTTAAACTGATAATAGATAAATAAATGTATAATTACATATGTCAATATATATATTTACGTCAATATATATTTACATATATAAATGGTTCAAATTTCAATGCAGCTAACAGGTCCCAACTACAGAGACATTTCATTTGTAAGATAAGAGTCCATTCATGTGACAGAACCAAACGGATTAGGGAACTCAAAATGACTGGAATGGACAATGAAAAGATCAATAGAGAGACCTGAAATTGGAGCAGCAGGGATTCGAACCCGGGATTCTAGCTTGCAAGACTAGCGCGCTGTCATTGCACCACACGTCCCGGTCAACTTGTCTACAGCTTCGACACCATGTACACTAACGTAGTGACACATTACAAAGAATACAGCGAGTTCTTACAGTAAACGCGTGATCGTAAATTAAACTCTATGGACACTCTCGCAAAATACTGAATTCACTACAGACTAGTAACAAATCCATGTGAAATGATGCATGAATCCGTGGATTTTGGTATAAAAACATTGCAACATGAGTAATAAATAGCTATTTCTAAACAATCAATGCATAATTAAATAAATTATATCAATAAATTTAATAAATTATACTATAAATTAAGTAAATTGTTTATATAAAAATATAAAATTATATAAATAATAAACATATAAGTATTTTATAAAAATATATATTATCTGAATATCGAAATCAGATGGACATGTGTGATTATCACTGATACAATAATGACAACCACCCAGATTTGATCACAAAAATGATACATTGCTGTGTTATACGTCAAATCGATCAAATGAAGTGTCAGGTTGGATTTATTTGTGGCAACAAAAGGGTGGTTAAAAATAACAACTTCCATAAAATGCAATTTAGGAAATTATGAAGTGTATAGTCAATCAATCAATCAATCAATACCTAATTGAGTATTACAAGAAGATATAAGAAAGCGAACAGCCGAATAAATGGCCACTGTTGAAGGTATACTTAGTATATATAGATTAATTAATCCCAGGGCCTAATTTGTTTCCAGAACCTACTATTTTCTGATATGTTTAAGGGACCTCCTTTCATTAACCCTAAGCTTTTTACCGATGACGTGAAACTGTTTATAAATGGGTCACATGACGATGATAATTATACCGCGATACGATTATCAAATGTTGTCATCTCGTTGGAGAGGAATTAGTGATTGGTCAAAAATCTTGCAATTGTATAACAGTTGAGAAAACGAAGGTGCCATTTCGTGTATTAATTGGAAAAGTAAGATAATTCCTTCCCATAGTTAAAAAACCTTAAGTTAGTCTAAAACCTTAAGCGTTATCATCAACAGTAATGACCTCAACTCGCAATGTTTGACATAGCATACAAGGAAAGATTACTATATACCCCTGGAACCAACTACAAAGCTGTGTTGGGGCGGACATCTTCGTGGCGGCAGGCAACTAGTGAAGTTTTCGGAAGGCACTAAATAAACTTTACTTACATCAGTTTTTGCAATATATACAGCAGAAATCTTTGATGTTAACAACGTATTTACTCCCTCATTGTATTTTCTTCTGGTGCTCACTGCGGATTTAAGCGGAATTATTTCCTTTCCGGCAAAAATCAGTTTATTAACTAGTACATTTATAGATTTTTCGTTTGTGTATATAAACATCCTGGTACATCCGCATTTGCTAAGTCATTGCGTATGTTTAGAGTTTGCAATGATGGATGCTCCGCCTGAGTCAAAACTAATTTTACGCTATATGTGATGGTTAAATTTATAACTTAACAATGTCCTGTTTTTGGTACGTAACGTGTCGTTTATCGTAGTCGATTTTTGTCTTTCATTTTTAGCAAATTTTTGTCTTAATACACTTTTTGTCTTAGAGGATTTTTAATATTTTATGTTACATTTTTAGTATTACTTAATTTTCTTTTAAAGCGGGCAGTTTCATTATTCATATTAGACAGGAAATTTTTGCTGCTTTGGTATATAAAGGGAAATACCCATAATTGTTTAAGTGTTTGTGCTCTTAACGGTTTGTCTCGGAGCCGCTGTTAGGTGCAGTGACGGGATTAGAAAAGTACGCGACGGAGAATAGCAGGCTCTACGCTTCATCATAAGCCCTCAAGATCCTAGAAACCAACGATCAAAATGCTACGAAGAGAAACTGAGTTAAGGACTTAATAATACAGCTCGTCAGGATGGCTTCTTATTGGTGCGGCCTCTGGGTTTTAAACTTTGCGACCCCTGGGGTCTTAAACTTTGGACCTCCTGGGTCTTAAACTTTGAACCCCCTGGGTTTTAAACTTTGAACCTCCTGGGTCTTAAACTTTGAATCTCCTGGGTTTTAAACTTTGGACCCCCTGGGTTTTAAACTTTGCACCCCCTGGGTCTTAAACTTTGGACCTCCTGGGTTTTAAACTTTGAACCCCCTGGGTCTGGGCTTAAACT
>JASANE010000239.1:0-21013 GCA_030248225.1 Trileptium ribeirensis | reverse complement strand
AAATATACTTGTTATTAAGACAATATAAATATTGTTATAAACATAGTAATGACATATAAACAATAATTCCAAATATGTATGTATCGTGATCATCTATATTGCACAAACATGTGTATATATACATATTTATAACACACATAGCATATCGTAATTTGTATTTTTGTATAAGTCAAACTGTCGAAAACAGCTTGCCTGTTAAAATAGCTTTTATCTGTTTTAGGCATAAAGCATAGGTGTCCTCGGGTGCAGGAGTTATCCCTTACAGGATCGAAGGTTCCCCGCGCTGAAACAGCGCGTTAAATTTTGTGATTTTTAAAATTTTTGCGAAAATTCGTTGAAATTGACAGAAATTGAGGGAAATTTTAGCATGACTGAGAAGATTATGAGCTTGCAAAAATTTCATTAAATTAACCCGCCACTGCCGTAATGCCCCCGGCTGCGCACACTTGCCTCGCCAAAACATCTGCCACTAGCTTTCTGAACCGAGGTGCGTTTGATACATATGCTCATAAACTCTTAATATGTTGTACTTGGTAGGTAACGGCACAAAGTCAAGGTTTTGTAGCCTCTATGCTGGGCTGACATGGCATAAGGATACTTTAGACAACTTCTGAACTGTTTATCTATAAGAAGGCGTCTCATCCGAGAAACAGTCTTATACTTTTGTTGATTTTAAGAAAAATATATAATCGCTTGATTGTTGGTGATTTTACTTTTTATACAAGTTTCAGTACTATCATTCGATGCGCTGGCAGCAAGGATAAACAGACTACAGATTTTTGAAAACAGCAATGCTTGTCTCATAAAAAGTTGAATATTCACAAACTTCGTTCGAAACTAAAATCTTTCTAGTGGCACATAGGGATTAAATTAAATTATACATTATATCATATTAAATTATATAAAATTCTACCAAAAGATTGAAGTTGATACGTTTTTTGTAGTATAGTCTGTTGCGAAATTTACAATCTATGCACATGCACTTATCAATTAAAATACTCTTTGAAATGCGTATGACAACTGTAATTGTGAAAAAACTGTTTGGAATATTGTTTTCGTGAATAAACCTAAGTTTTCTTGTGAGAAGCCAGTTTCACTCTTACCTAATCTTAAAATATTTTATAATTATATTACACCGATCACGTTTTAGAGTCAGTTAGTTTGCAAGCCTATTTTTGTTGGTGTTTAATTCTTTCCGACTACACACGTTAATTTGGCTAAAATTGGGTAGTAGCTTGAAACTTTTGTTTCGATAATACGTTGTATCAAAAGGTACATAATGACTCCTGCAGAATGCATCTTACTACCTGTTTTACTACTTCTTACTAGCAATTTACTACCTGTTTCTTATAGGAGGTGAAAAATAGGTTAATTAAAATATTTATTCCTTATTTCAATTTTCAGTTTTATGATTAAACTATTATTTGAGCTTTTGCTAACCATTTGTTCGAATAGATGATTTTTAGATGATCCAAATCTAAAATTATTAAAATTTCACCCTTTTTACTGATGTCCTCAACTCAAAATTATCTAATTATATATATTATCGGTATTGTTCGACCAAACTGTTGCACAATTTCGAACACTATTTTTAATAAGATCAAGACCTCTCTTCTTTACAAATATTTTAATCCGTGACACAACACTTGTTTTCGAGTAATAGTGTCTCGACACGTCGAGACACTATTACTAAAACAAGTTGGTAATTAAGAGTTACTTAATACTTATTAAAATCATGTTCAAAAAATAATAAGTCGAACAATACATAAGTATATATAATTAGATAATTTTGAGTTGATTGGAATTTAGATAATTTTAAGAATTTAAAAATATATTAAAAATCATCTATTCAAACAAATAGTTTGCACAAAATTCAAATAATAAAACTGAAAATTGAAATAAGGAATAGATATTTTAATTAACCTATTTTAGCCTCCTATAAGAAAACAGGTAGTAAATTGTCCATAAAAGTAGTCAAAACATGAGTTAATTTGTGCAGGGACCTGTGGAAAGCAAAAGTTTGAGCTACTACCCTTAGCCAAATTAAGACGTGTAATTGTGGGAAAAATTAAACACGACAAAAATAGGCTACAAATTAAGCTAACTATAATACGGTAATTACCTAAAATATTTTTTTTAAGATTAAGTTAAGATAAAAATAGTTTCTCACAAGAAAACTTATTCTAGGCAAAAATTCAAACAGTTTTTCGCGATTACAGGGTGTCAAGTATAAAGATATTTTTTAATTGATAAGTGCATGCATAATTGTAAATTTCCGCAACAGACTATACTACAAAAAACGTATAGACTACAAATATTTTGGTAGAATTTTTATATAATTTAATATGATATAATGTATAATTTTGATTTAATCCCTATGTGCCATTCCAAAAGATTTTAGTTTCGAACAAAAGTTTGCGCAAAACCCGACTTTTTATGAGAAAGACGGAGCATTCCTGTTTTCAAAAAATCTGTAGTCTGTTTATCCTTGCTGCCAGCACGGTGGAAGAATAATAATTATACTGAAACTTGTATAAAAAGTCCAAAATCACCAACAATCAAGCGATTATATATTTTCTTAAAATGGAGCAAAAGTATATAGACGCCTTCTTATGATAAAAACATCAGAAGTTCTGAAGTATCCTTATGCCATGTAAGCCAAAAAACAGCTACAAAACTAACTTTGTGCCGTTACCAGTACAATCTCGTTTATGATCATATCAAACGCACCTGGTAGTTCTGAAACTCATGAGTGTTGGCGAGGCGGGATGTGAGCCGGGCCCTCCGCGCGGCCTAATATTAATGAAATTTTTGCAAGACATGCTAAAATTTCCCTCGATTCTGTCAATTTGAGCGAATTTTCGCAAAAACTCAAAATCGCCGAAATTTGAGCGCGCTGTGCGCGGGGAACAAAACGCGAGGACACTATGCTTTATGCCTGAAACTTGAGCGGCGGGGCTTTACAGTTTGACTTATACGAAAATACAAACGATATGCTATGTGTGTTATAAATATGTATATATACATGTGTTTATATGTCATTATATATTTTTATAACAATATTTATATTGTTTATGACAAGTATCCTTACCTAACAGGTCTCGTCGTTTTTTTGCTCTCGTGGTTAGAAAATATTTGGAAATGTGACGCTGGGCGCCCCAAACCGGACACTACGGGAACAGGTGTTGCCGGGTCGGTAGTTTTGGTAATTGTTTTAGTAGTATTGCTGTATTGATATTATGCCGTTATAGTGTGTTTTGCCATTATTTATGCCTTGTAGTCTATTTTGGTGATAATTGCGTATTACTGTAGGACGGGAGTACGGTGGCGGGACGTTTAGCTACGGCGAAATTTTAGAAGGAAGTGTAACTGGCGCTAAATATGAACTCTGTTGCTATTGGAAATTCGAAATTTAGACCGGTACAGAGGCCTTTGCAGGGGAAGGAAGTGCAATCAGATCGAGCCCGTCGGGGAGTTTTACCTGCGTTGAGCGAAGACCCAGGCTTATGGTCGCAAAAGTGAGCTCGGTCTCACAATTATTTGGAGATCTACGGGCCCCGTCGTTTGGCCGTAACCCTGCCAGACGGGGTCCCGCCCGGGAAGTGCCGAGCTCGGGGGTGCCGAGACTCAGGGACCCAACCGTTCGTCACAATCGCTGGAGGCGGAGCTACCCCTGGGACAAATCGGGCAAAATTCAACAGCCAAATTGTTACGCTAGGTTGGTTAGGTTCGTGACAGTGGGATGGAACATTATAGGGCATATATGTGATTTATAGTTATGTATATATATATGTAATATGTGCCTAGTACTTTTGTGCCTGCGTCTACCTTTCCTACCACCGTATCAAACTCATTTTTATAACATCCGTTGACGCCTAACCGCGGCCCTAAGACAACTGGTTTTGTCGTGGCCCGGTCGGATCATATTGAAAATATGCTACCCCATTCGGCGTCTAGCGGTAACTATAGCCTACTTATTGTTCTATAACGCACCACGAGATTCAACATGATTTATTTTTGCAGTTTGGAGCGGCAATACATTATGTTCTTCGTTCAGTTACGTATTGCTCTGCCTCTGAGGCAATAATGTCATCGCAATACATTAAGATTAATGTAAAATATATTTTTATTACATTTTAAATTCCCAGTGCTTTCACTTCGCCCTTCATCTGTTTTACTATATATAAGTTTCGAAGACCAGGCTCCGATTCCGGTTTAAATGAACCGTTCCGGTTGCTGGTTCCGGTTCAGGTTATTCCCTGATACTTCTGTATTGAATAACTGGTACCCATTTTGTGCCAAAATTTATCAAATTTTGCTTCGATACCGTCCCTCACAATTAATAGCAACCCAATGTGAGTTAAAACAATAAAATCGACTTGTTAAAACAAGCAAGAACTTACATTAATTTTAAAATTTAAGTTTTTGAGTGTTTTTAAACTTTGGCTGATCGCTCGAAAACGACATGTATAACATCAAAGTTTTAGCCCTCGATAAAAGGATTCTGTGGTCTTAATATTTCGATTCGATACCTTTGGCAACAATTATTACTCAAAATGTTGGATCACTCCAAATGGTCAGTCAAAAAGCCTCTAATTCGTGTCGGTTTTGTTAAAATGAATGCATTAAATCATGGGACCACACAAATATAAAGCTAGGTGCACAACTACATTTGGTAGCATATCCAATAAAATTTGCTAAAATCAATCAATCTGTTGAATAGTTATGCGAAGCACAGACCTGGAAAATAAAATTTTTCCCAATTAAACACTGTTTGAGCAAACTGCGCTACTCTCGCTCCGTTTCAATTTTGTTACGAAGAAGCATCATTCTGTTCCATGCACAGCTATTTTTCCTAAAGTCATTCTAATTTCTGAAGACGGTTTGTTAGCCTTAAATTAACAAACGTCGTCTCAAGTCAACCGACCTTAGACGGGATCCATATACACACGTCTCTGGCATATAAGTATTTATGTGCGAGTTCACTTTAGGTGCACAAGGTTGAAGTATGATTTAGAAGACGGGTAGGCACAGAGTATTGAGCACAGCATATTTTTAACTCACTCCGTCGCCTAACGACACTTTATATTATGAATATACAACTTTTATATCTGTATATTATATATGCATATACATTCGCTGTTTAAACTAACTTTGCTAACAACTGTAACACTGTTCAAACTTTTCAAGAATATTCCTGTAGCCAATCACCGACAAGACTCATTACTTGAAAAAGTTTGAGCTCAAATTTTGTTATCAAATTATGAAATATCGCAATTGTTCGTTAACTCAAAATTTGAGCAAAAAATTTGAGCGTGTGAACACGCCTTAACAAATAAAAAGTTTAATTTCTCAAGGAGCCTTGCAAATGTATTTAGTATCAACGCACTTGGAAACGGAGCCGCACGCCAACAGACTAGGTAATGGACTAGCTACGCACAGTACGCTGTGACATGTCAATATAATATGAACTAAATAATTTAAAAAAATTTTACATATATTAAATCATCTGTCAGGACGTTAATCACGGTCTTAGGTTGCACGTTTTAGTAATCTGTAATCTACAATTTTTATTATTATAATATATGTATATATTTCCAGACGTCGAACTAAAAATGTGTTTCCACACAAATATAACTATTTACCTTTAGAATTTACATCAGTCGTAATATAGGCTATTGCCCCTTCTTTGGATGTGTCCCTGGTTGTTTCCTCGTTGTTGGCTTGCGTAGTTGTGGCGTCGAAATTCTGCTAATCACTTCTGGGCGTCGTGGCAGAAAACGACACACCAACACAGTTAACGATGTCCTAAATACGAATACCGCAAGTGCATTAGGGAAGGGTATGACACTTCGATGCACTGTAATGTTAGCCCGAGTTTGATGACACGGTCATTTTGGGCCTGACCTCCCCTCATTTTGTGGGAGATTGCCATGCGCGTATCCCCTCGTTTAGTTTTTAGCTCGGACGCCGTTAATTTTGTGGGGGTACGTCGGACCCCCGAGTTTTGGGGGAAGGTTTGTTGAACCGGTGGCTGCTTATAAACCGACCCCCTCGAAACTGGGGTCCGACATCCCCGGACCCAAAATGCGGGGGTCCAAACTACTCACACCACAAAACGTGGGTATGTGTGCATGTTGGCCCTCCAAAAACGTGCAGGTCAACCCGAGTACGACCGTGTCATCAAACATGGCCTAATATTAGATTTGCGTGGAAGGGTCATACTAGGTCCTAATGCAGTCTCGGTAATACAAATGCTTTCTTTGACTATATTGTTCACATTTTCTCAACGCAGATGCAAGTGTTGGCTTTAACCAATCGCGCAGATCTACGATTGCAAAGTTCAGCTGAAAATTTAAGACTTTGCAACAATAATTAACTTATGTATGTCTACCCATGTGTCTGTATTAGGTGTTCCGAGTATCTTTTGAGACTGCATATAAAAGTTATGATCGGCATTGGCGATCCACCGTGCGTATCCATTGTAAAACTTCCACAGACACCGAGTTTATTTTGTATTTCACAGTTACTGCAGTAAATTATCAGAACATTGAGGAGTTATAATGCAATTGCATCAGAATATGTGCCAAATCGGCAAGACGCGATGAGTTGAAAATTCTTCTATTTTTATCGATTTGATCATATATATAAACCGTGCCAAATTATGATCTATTTGGTTCTGTGGTTGACAGTTTTCTGCCCCTTGATGCCATTTGAAGCGATTGTGTAGTCTTGACTGAGTTTTGTCATATGGGGTTTGTTTGCCAGTGCGCGTTTGTTATCTGCTCGCTTTGCGAAGTTCCCTAAGTTTTTCATACCCAACTCTGCTAATTGGCGTCGACGTATATTGAGACTCGTTATCTGAAGTGTTTTTATCGCTTGTATGTTTGCAGATATTGCGAGTGCGTTTAAGGAACTGAGCAAGAGCTCCTAGATAGATTTTACTGGCTTTCACACCGCGCTCGCAAAAATAAGATCCGGGATAAATCCTGGCGTCGGCTCGAATTTCGCGAATATTCAACGATAAATTAATCTGAGCGTGAAAGCGTTAGGAATACTCCGATCCGTTAGATTTATGTTTAAGTACAATTAATTTGAATTTAAAAATTTACGTGTCGAGGATATTAGTACAATCTCAAAATTGTTTTGGGTTATAGAATTCCAAGAATATCACAGAAAGATTCCATATAAATCATATATGCTCAAGTTTCGACATCTCAGGGGTAGTCCAGTCTTCAGTGGGTTGACCTTCGTCCACCTATGGACGGATCTCTCGCCGGTCTTCGGAGAGGGGAAAATATGCGGCGCCTATAGCGCCTCCAAAGCCTTGCGTGGCCTGTCGGGGGGCGGAGGAGGGGTCCGGACCTCAGGGGTAACCTCCCATGTGTACATGTATTACTTAAATTTCAACTTTAGGTTGCCAAAGATCTTGCGCAATGCCTCCGTGCATTTTAACTCAGAAATGCAATGTTTAAAGAAATTTTTATGATCAAAAATGAGCTACGTTATTTCAAACAGACAATAAAGAATTTACCCGTACACCGCAATACTTATGTGACGTTTAAATCTTTATTAGCATATGTATTGCAGGGTATAAACAATGATCGTTCTTGGAACTGGCGTGGCGCCAACTGTTGCCCCGATTTTCCGGCAGAGCAAACACTTCGTGAGCACCTACCCTATACTGGCGACCATTGTTTGCATAAAATAAATCAATTTGGATAGAACATGTAATGCTGTCGATTACAAGTGGCTCGTTAACTGATAACAACTGATCTACATTGAATTTCCGTCATTTACACTATAACAATATGAACTTTGTCATAAAAATGAAGTCTACCTTAACATCGCAATTCCAGAAAAATTTTCAACCTTAAAATGTCTGGCGGACGGGATACAACACCATACTTTCACGATTACTTGCAATATATATCATATATGAGCGAAGTCCGAAGTCATTGGGGAATAGCGCATGCTTTCGGGAGCTATAACTTGTTTCCGGGGGGTATCAGCCGTACGGCGAGGGAGGGTGTAATAAATGAGATCGTCAGGGGAGATACATTTTTGTAATGTTATATGCACCAGATTGTTGGTATATTTAATGATGATTACGTCTGAAACCGCTGGTTCGTGGATAGATCACTTGTCTTTTTTAACGCCGATTTTGTAAAATGCATAACTTGCAAATGCATTGACCCCTTCGAGTAAATTTATCCTGATCTCACTTGCAATTATCCCTTTTCACAGCTATTAGTATTAAAAACGGAATAGACTACCCATAGCTAGGTAATTTTGCCTGCCTGTTATTTAAAATTACATGTAGTTAATTTTGTCTTAACTCAGGTAATTTTTTTTGCTTGAGAAAAGTTTTGCCTACCTGGATTTAATTTTTCACCTCCGAGTAATTATTTTACCTGCGGGTAGGATTTGTTACTACCACATAGGAGTAATATTTGTAGTATTCTAAAATAAGAGTGGGGCTATAATTTTATCTTCTTTTTAGAATACGAGTAGGCATTTAGTCCACCCTACAATTTATCGGAGCAGCTTACATTAGTCTAACCAATTAGTTCTGAACCTTATCGTAGTGTATTTTATAAGATATTCTTGTTTGTGGCTTTATGTTGTAAAACTGGCAGCATTGGTGCAGTGCGATTTTTGCATTTAAAAATCAGACATTAGTAACAAAGAGCGATACAGTAAACACTCATTAAAAGTACCTCATTATTTTGTTGCATATCATGGAAAAAATGTTCCGCCTTTTCTGAATCTGTTAAGAACCGCATATTTCATGAGCGGCTTAGGTCACATATATATGTGAACTTGTCAAATAATTTTCAGCAGCATGCTTCCTACTGTTATCATGGTATATACGGCTACCAACGTTTGGTTTGATTTTTGGTTAAAAATATAATTTTAACATTTCTTAAGAGGTGTAGAATATCTGCTTCAATAAGATGGATCCTGTAGGTATCTTACATGATTAGATAATGTGCAGCAAGTATCCGCTAACACTGTAGATACTATCGTAGCTGACAACTCAGTTCGTGGTAATTTTTTAAATGTAATATGAATTGAATGATATGTTGAGCTAAATTTGCGACTAAACTACTATACTGTATCGTGTTTTAAAACGCTCAAAACAAATTAACTGTCCATGCAGCCTTCTATTATCAGATGACAGCAGGCAAGTGCGGGCCCAGGCCAGGGTTTCGATGTCATGGGAGGATCCGATCGCTTAATAAGATCTGGCTGGAGGGCTTAGTCACATTTCGAAATTTGGTGACAACGTTAAGAGGGGTACCTTGAAAAAACTTTGTTCACCAGGTATCAGGAGCTCTATTTTAAAGCTAAGTCGCCTCCCATAATCGACCCGCCCCTGGTTCGCAGCGAGGTTGCACCCGTTTCGTGCCGCCATAAATTTTCGATGACTCCTGTTCATCCCCTCTAGAAAAAATTTGTCTCTCCATAAAATCTTTTTGAGAAAAATGCGGTTGCGAATCAGAATAGTTCGTCCACGATCCAATACCAGCTCTGGTTTTAACAAATTTTAAGTGCAGCCAAACACGCAATATTTTGTTTTTATTAGAAATTCGCGACTATGCCATAATTGATGTGAATAATAAACATTTTATAATATAGACTTAAAATACAAATAAAACAGTTTGCGGTTATCTGTCTTGTTAATTGCATCAAGACGCTTTGAAATCTCATACTAGCTAACCTATTGATAACCCTATATTATTGCACATGTTGCGTATGTGCGCACACCAATAAAATTTTTTATTTCTTCATAAACTTTGTACTCCTTACAAACTTCCTTAAACGAGCTGCCACAGCCAAAATACGCTGAAGAAATATTAATAGCGGTTCTGTCATAAAATCCGTTCGTCAAATCATGAATTAGTTGGAAGATTAAAATAATTTCTACACTCCGAGCGTTACAGTACAATATACGTAGCGCTCTTAGTGATATACTTCAGTACTACATACGTTATGCTATGTTGTGCATTTTGTGATTTTAGTCACGACAATTCCAAATTCAAAGCCGTGTTGTTAGTGAACAGGAAAGGTAATGTGAAAGCAGTTTTGGAAGAGTCGTAGCAAAAACAATGATTGCCATTTTAGCAGCAGCAGTTTGGTCCATAGAAATGTAACGGAATATCAGCTGGCATAGTGATGATCAAAGGGATCAAAGGCCTTAATCAGATTGTATCTGATGAAACCTTCCATTGAACTAAGTAAATTTCGTTAATATGATGTCACAATCAAATAAATTATAATGCTTAAAAACCACTGAGCACAACTATGGCGTCATTAAAGTAATAATCACAGTAGTTACAAATTCGGTCAAATTTGCTATACTGCGATGTCATTAGTAAGATATATTTTGCGTTTTCACTGTAACCTCTTTAGCTGTATCTACAAAATCTAAGCGGGTTAAATAACACTATAAGCGAAGATAGGTTGATGATTTCTTTGTAATTGTGGACTATATTTCTCAGACAGCAAGAGAACACAGATTTTCACGAGAAGTTTAATTTAACGTTATTATAATTATTAGGCATTTCGACAGTAAATTACAAAGTCTCCATAGCAAGTTGTTCCCGATCACCTTGTTGTCTTAGCAAAAATGTTGGAACCAAAAAATCAATATTGTGATCATTGGATCAGTTGCTTGTGTAGATGGCAGCTAATCAACTGATTACGCACATAAACATTTGCAAAATTTCATCACACTGTTTGGCGTCAAATATCTATTAACCTTGCTGAATACGAGTATTATAATAGAGGTGCTAAATCGCAAAATGTAATTCTGTTCTTTCCTGCCTTAGTACAAATATTAGGCTCATTCCGAAATTGTTCGGACAAGGTTTAACAAAGCAGGACCCTTGATAAAAGTTTTTTTGTTGGCTCAATGTGAGGGATCCATACGCCTCAAACCTCCTCTGAGTACACCAATGCCAGTCGTTGACCACGTTCTTCAACAGAATCGTCATAGAAGGCATACGCCTCCAAATTGGACAGCAAAGAGCCCATATTCAGAAACAAAGGTAACCTTGCTGACTATCCAAACTACCGCCCAATCAGATGACTATCATACCCCATGAACATCTTTGAGCGGATATTTGGTGCTCTTGATTGCGATCCAAAGTGCCTTCGTAAAGAACTGTGGCAGCACTGATGATGTATTTGCAGCACTTTAGGTAATGGAAGTGTCAGATTGCGATGATTTGGCCACGTCCATCGTGCACCATTGGATACAGTCCCTGGACCATCGAACGTAATTATTGGAGAAGGAAAACGACGTAGAGGAAGACCTCAAACCCGTTGGATACATACCGACAAGAAGAACTGCACAGCCTGCAGTCAACAGCAGTTGAACTGCATTCAACAGAAGTGAATGGAAAGCAAAGATCCGAAACCGCACCTTGCACTAACTGGATAACTGCTAGTGTGAAGAAGTTGAATTTCGATATACTGAGCTTAAATAATTACACGTTTGTCGTGATTACAGCTGCGGATTGCCGCTTACAGACTCAATTTACACGTTGCAATTTTACTGTAAAAATGGGTATAAATTTGAGCAGTCAAACTGCACAATTTGCCAAAAGATGATGATTATGTCACAGCCTGAAGGCTGCAACAAAATTATTCAGACGATACAAAATATAACCAAGCTACTCTCCAACAAAACTCACATAGTTTCAACTATATATACTATGCTAAACAAAACAACATACAACATTAAAACGGTCTTAATTAAAGGTAGCACTATGTCAGATTATTTAGCACCTGCACCACAGATCAGCGGTCCGAAACAATTAAACTACAAGACAAATAACAGCCTCAATAAAAGTTCTTTAAAGTCTTTTTGCAGGCTATTTTGCTGTTACCGAAAAACAATCATTCACATAGCTATAATGACCGACCAGAGTGCCTCAGTTAAACCAGCGGTATTTGTGTAAAAAATTTATATGCTGCGTACTAACGAGTCTTAATGCATGACGTAGTATATACCTGGAATTTATAATCATTCATTGTTTGAAATAGAATCTTAAACTAACTAATCAGATAATCTCGAAAAATTAAGATTATTACACCTCAGAAATGTTCAATTGTTAACGTTTGTTATGTAAATTGACAAAAAGATTCAAATTTAATCACGTTTTGTCCGAAGTTTTGGAAATAATTTTGGTTCCCAAAAGTTTCGTTCAAACATTTAGGTTTTAATTTCAAATTTATATTACAAAAACTAAACAGAGTCTGATGAAAAACATTGGAAGCCCTATGGCGGGTTTGAATGTGGTTGAAGACTCACGTTTAAAAAATTATTTTTTCTATCTACTTTAATCCTTGTTAGTACTCAAACATTCAGACATTGAAAACAACAAAAGCAAAAATATTTGTTCAGATACTATTCAGATTTTAAGCAAAAAGTTTTGTTTTGAAAAACTGAACCCTAGAACACAACATAAGGCAGCCAGTAAAGAGAAATACCTAATATGTCGTAGTTATGTCAATATATATGGCCTTGTAAACAAAAAATGATTAAGTTATTCAAATGCTTTGATTAGAATGATTTGCTCAATTAATTTGGAGTTTTGTGTCAATGGCTATTTTATTGTTCAAGTTTTTTCTTTCATTAAATGAGTTTTATTATTACAGTTGTTATTTTATTATCGATGAAATTATTAAGTCCCTTTTCGTCGGCTATACATCAATAAAACAAAACTAAACGTTTTCAAAATCACTGACGCTTTTTTCACAAGTTTGTTTCTATTCTCATAACGATGATATTTAGATTTGTATTTTCTTCATTCATTTTCGAATGATCAACGTTGACTCTGTCCACCAGCTTCGATCCAGCCATTGACATCACGAATGATCCGCTGTACCACTAGTCGGTAACCATAACTACTCAAATGTGCATCATCATCGTATAACACTTTTCCGTCATATGCACCAACTCATTGTTATTTAACGTATGACGCACAGTATCCGGTGAGGGTATATTCTAATTATTTTTTTCTGCTTTCCAATACTATCCAAAGCTACGAAAATACTTTGATATGTGTTCCAAACCTTACTGTAGTTCACCGAAACCAGAGCTTTGTCTTCGCTTGGCTTCATTACTGTACCACCGACGATATCATTGTAGTAAAGATGAAGCTTTGGATAAATTAACAGAACGATCTAATTTAATGTTAAAGTGAACTTGACAAATTGGATGTACCCGGTGTGTACCGCACGGATTCGGTCGTATTCTGACAGTGTACTTTCCGAATCAATTGGAGAACACCTGTTTCTGTTACCGTCCATGGGCTCGTCGTCATAAAAACCACTAAATATATTGTTTGCCCAGTAATTGTAATAATTACTACATCTGGTTTTCGGTTAACGGATGTTAGCAGTGTGTAAGTTTTGCTGTTAAACTCTGTATATTTTTTCTTCAAAGCTTTACATGTGAAATTGAACAAAGTTGGACAAGAAGCGACCAACAAGTTTAATATTTGCTTCAGTTGGGAAATAGTTTCTTAAAGCAGATGTCATCCTAGTTGCATGGCTGTCACCCATAATCATCCATGTAGAGTTATAAAGGTTTGTTAAATCTAAATTTAGTGAAGTCAATATAGAACTATGATCGATGATGTTACTGTCGATAGCATTGTTGTTCGCCTTTCGTTGAATCATTAGGGTTAAACTGGCAGATTTGGAAGCTGATTTAAAACCATTATTCCAGAGCAATATTAGAACACTAATGAATAATGTTATCAAAAATACATATATATTTAAATTTTGCATGTCTTCAATAGTGTTACTTGGTGTTTCGAGTAAAATATACTGAAAGTACGATTTTAATCATGTTAAATATACAAAGTGACAATATACGTGTACGCATCTTTGTCAAATATGGACAATATATATACACTTGTATTTTAATTCAATCTGCCATTCACATTTAACTGTAAAATACAAAAATAATTTAATTTAAACGCAAAACAATAGAATCGGCTTTGAATTTATATCTTAAAGAGCCATTAGGCAAACCTAAAATAGGCGCAACTGTTTTATGTTTATATCTAAAGGGTAGGAAGGTCGTTTATTTTGAAACCAAATACATACAAAAGCCATTTAGATGCAAAGCTAAAACGCGCTTAAACAATTTAAATGCGTGTCTAAAATGGTCGAAATACATCTAGATTTAAACAAATTACGTTCAAAACCAATTTGTACAAATCCAAAATACGCGAAATCGTTTTAGATTTGGTCTACAATCGTTGAAGCTCATGTAGATATAATCGCACAAAAACCATTTGGACATAAACGTAAAATGTATGAAACATAAAATTCATAGCTAAAGTTACCAAAGTGGATTTACAATCAAACATAAAACGTTAAAAAGTTATTTGCATATAAATCTAAAATGCTGCGAAACCGCTTAGGATTTATATTTAAGATACCCGAAACTCATTTATATTTATACTCAGTACTCTCAAAATCTATTCTACAAACTACAAACCATTTTGATTTTAACCTATAACATTCAAAATTTAATACCAAATAACTGTTGGACCTTTGATGAACCAAATTCGAGAAAATGCGTAAATTTTTATGAAATCCACGGATTTATAGAAAAGAGTTATAACCCGTAATACCATTTTGTAGCAGAGCTATGGTACTGTAGTTATGCCTTTTACTATCTTTTGCTATGGCTAAGCTACGACGGCCACGGTCTATATGAATCTCTACCATTAATTAATGAATTATATCATGTGGTGGTTAATATATAGTTTTTATTATATATCTAGTTTTCAGCATTTATGACAAGGTTTTCAGCTTTTTTCAAATGATTGAATAAAGCGCAATGTTCCTGGTTGTTGGGAACGGGTCGACCTATGCGATTGGCATTTGTATATATAAAGTTCAATATGTTCAAAACTCATATGAATTAAATTATCTAGTCTCAAATGCCAAACGATTATCCAAAATTGTGTTTACTCGAAATGTGAAACTTGTGAAACTCGAAATACATGAAATCTATTTGTATTCGTATATAGTCATATATTTGCAAAATATTTTTGAGTTAAACTTCAAAACCGACTATATTTTCAGGCTAAAACTAAATCCAAAATAAATAAAACTCACTTGGACTTAATTCTTACAAAATCTACTTAGAATCACTGTCATCGCGCAATACATTTATGGTCAATTACACTGGTCACTGAAAACGATTCGTGTGCAATCATCAAACATTGCATATATCTCTTGCTTGAAAGTAGAGTATATGTAATTTCCTGTTCCATTACCAGTTCGACCTATCTGAGAACAGTGGCTATAAAATTTTAGAACCGAGTCTGTCATCTTAGATTGCGAACAAGTGAAACAAAAACAACTGTTGGATTTCCGAGATCATTGGTGAATATTAGATTGTCATGCCTAATGTGCGGCATGGCGCATTTAGATAAAGATAACCTCAGTAGCCGTGATAATATCAAATGAAACATAACGTTGTTATCATCTTGTAATGTTGAATTATTTCGATATTATAAAATGTACAAGACAATTTATAAAAATCAGCATATATTATAGCGTTCATAATATGTTATACAATCGAAAAATCGTTGATATATTAAAAGAGCACTGGACCAAATCACTCAACCAAGTATACTGCCTTGAGGTACTCCAGAAATAACTGCAAGTTTAGACCACGAATGCTTCTTCATGCCCACGTTTTGTAATCTCTTCTGTTGGTGGTCCGTTAACAACCAACACAATCGATATTCAAAAATTTCGATAGCAGATGGTGTTTTCAGTATAATTTCGATTGCGATAGCACATCAAAACTGTACTCATGTCAAGATATAACGTTCCTTTCCAGTATTCAGTGTCTTATTTAGATGAACTGTTATTAAACACATTTAAAAACTGTGAGGCAGTAAAATGTTTGTGCCTAAATCGAAAGTAGGCAGGAAAAATGAGTCGTTTATTTTCAAAATACTCATCTATTTTTCACATAACACAGATTCCTTAAGCTTATTACAAGAAAAGTGCAAACTGATAAGTAGCTGCATACTTGTGTTCTTTCTTATAAATAGGTATGATCTTCGCTACTTTCCGTTCCATAGGCAGTATACCGGTGTAAAATGATAAACATGAGATAAAGGAACAACATTGCTTGAAGATAATTTGCATTGTAAATATTGAGGTATGCCATCAAGACCACGACTATTTTTCAGTTTTATAGCGGGCAGATGATACGAATTTACCTCTTTATAAAAGCAAATATAATCAAGTGTATAATTTAATCTCGGTAGATTATCAATAGGAATGTTACTGTTTGAAATATAGACATACAAGAAAAAACATGTTTCAAAGTCTCTGCTTTATCAGCCGGGTTAACAATTTGTATATCATTAGGCAAAATTAACTTTGATGAAAGCACGCGTTCATATACCGCCAGAGTAACATTCATTTCTGCCAGATATATTTTAGCGTCAGCATTAAATTTATCTAAATGTTTCACGAAATTTTTTACGAAAATCGAAGCTTAAGCGAAATCTAAGTTAACAAAATTTTCATGCAGCAGTTTTTCGCAGAAATTTGTTATATTCAGAAGGAAACGATTTGTAATTTTCATGCATCGTTTCTGTCGTTGTAATGATTGTTATTGTGATCAAGCAATATATACATATTGCGAGCTGCAATTTACCTACAATTCCGTTTTTCAATGCCAGTAGTTAAATTTTATTAGAAAATTTAACCCGTGAATATCGCTAAGAAATTATGTTATGTTATCAAAATCTACTTTACGATAATTCCGCGATGCAGATGTTCTGCTCGATAACATTCCATAAAAGTAAACAGTCACCTTGCATATATAAAATGACCAGTTATGCGAGCCCTCAGAAAGGGTTGAGGATCGGAGCTTCAGAAGAGATAGCTCCTTCCTCCTCTGAGCATGTATGTTAATGACAATACTTTGCACGTTTATCATAGCTTCAGAGTCTGAAGTTTAACTGCAATACATTACGGATCGTTTGAATTGTCGTGCACGTTTTTTATATAGAAGTTTGAAGCAGAAATTATATTAATCATAAATTGTATCCGACGACAACGTAGTTAACAGCTACGCAACGCACTCACGTGGCGATAACAGAACTGTAGATAGCTAGCTACAAGAATTTTCTGCTGACAATGCCCTTAAAACAGTGTACCTTAATAAAGAATGTTTAGATCACAGCTGACAGAATATTCCATGTGACATTATATTTACTGTGCAATCAACACCTGAAAAGAGCAAAAGTAGTTTTGTTTTAAGAAGTTGTATAATTTACTCAAAAGTCACGCAGCAGCATAAGAATAATAAGTAGCAGCTATTTTACCTAAGGTAAAATCAACGATTATCATGTTTCATTCTCTTTGTTTTGTTTGTTAATTTTACTTCGTTAGATTTTAAAGTTACCACAAATCGAATTAATAAAAATAGACATCTCTGGGTAAAATACAGGTGGATATCACTGGCTGATGCGATAAGAACAATTTCATTTTAAAACAATTCATTGACTAATCAAGTAGTCTCCGGAAAGCTAGGATTTATGCACGTTAGAAAAACACGATAGATTCAATTTTATATATAACGATTTGTGTTACATAAAAGTTGGAATTGAATCAGACATTTGTCTGTAGCTTGATCTCTTACACAATTTTTTTGCTGTCCAACAATGCGTTTATAAGTCAGATCTTTTGCTTCAAATTTGGAGCCAAAAGTCTGACACAATAGCCTTTTTGGCAACGTGATGAAGGTATATATTATCCATGCTTGCCGTCGGTATGCTTACGAATTTGACCATCAGATTCAATCCTATTATTGAAATCAGTAACGATCCGATTTACCACTAAGTGGTAGAAACTGAGAGTCAAATGATTATGATCATGGTAAAATAATGTTCCGTTGTATGCACCAACACATTTTCCTTTAACGTAAGAATCGCACAGTACTCGGTGAGGGTAGATCCTAATTAAATTTTTATGCTTTCCAAGACTATCCAACGCTACGAAAACACTTTGGTATGTGTTCCAGAACATACTGTAGTTGACCGAAACCAGAGCTTTATGCCCGCCTGGCTTCATTACTTTACCATCAATAATTTCGTTGCAGTAAAGATGAGGCGTTGGATAGATTAACAGAACGATCTTATTTAATGTTAATGTGAACTTGATAAGTTCGACGAACCCATTATACACCGAGCGGATTCGGTCGTATTCTGGCAGCGTACTTTTCGAACTAATTGGAAAACATAAGTTACCCGTATAATTGGTACACACGGGATCATCATAATATGCTCCGCTAACTATATAATATATCCAAAAATGGGTAATAACGATTACATCAGGCTTTCGATAATCGGATATTAGCAGTCGGTAAGTTTCATCATTATATTTTGTACATTTCTTCTTGAAATAATTGCACGTAAAATTAAACAAAGTTGGGCATGCACTGTTAGAGCGTTTGATAATTTTAATATTTGCATGTTTTGAGAGATAGTTCGCTAACGCTATATTTAACATATTTCCATGACTGTCACCAATTATGAACCATGTGGTATTAAAAAATTTTGTTAAATTGAAATTCGATGAAGTCAGCATCGTACTACCATCGATAATGTTACTGCCGGTAGCGCTGCTGTTCGCCTTTTGTTGAGTCGGTCGTGTAAAATTTGTAACTTCAGAAAATATATTAGAATCATAGTTCCAGAGAAATATTATGACGCATAACAATAATGTTATTGTAAACACAAATATATTTAAGTTGTTCATATTTCCAATGGTGGTTTGTGTATTAGATCTGAAAATATACACATACAATTTATGTTACATATGCAAAATGACAATATGTGTGCGCATCTTCGTCGAATATAATCAAAATATCAAATTGTCTTTAAACTTAGCTTGCATAGATCTAACCTAAGATGCCATTATAGCTTGAATTTGAACACAAAATGATATAAGCCACATTGGATGCATACCTAAAACAGCTAAAATCCATTTGGCGTTAAACCTAAAATAAGGTTTTAAGTTTATGTCTAACATACTAGAATCAGATTTAGATTTAAACGCAATACGACCAAAAACATTTGGATGCAAACCTAAAATGTACAAAACCATTTCATATTTGCATTTACGCGGCATTAACGTTATAAAGGACCCCATGTGAAAGTTTTGTCCACTATAGTGTACACCACACCATCCAGTAGTAAATAGCACATGCCTACACTATCAAATATACAGATGGGGTATGACACACCATCAACTTGTATAGTGTAAAGATAAGCCTATTGTTTTTTTACCGACAGTGTCAAGAACACCATACCTACACACATTGCGTAAAGTGCGTACATAAAAGCATGGTGTAGCTAACACCATATATGTTTTTAATTCTAAGGTGTAGTCTACACCATGCCATTATCGAGAGTATGCTTATGTATACTATCTTAAAATACAGCCGTAACCACTATCGTATCCAAGACACCATATAATTGATGGTGGCAGGGACACCCAAGGGGGACAAAACTTTTACATGTACTGTGCTTCATAACGTAAACGCTCATTAATATGACCAAACCACATTAAATTTTGAACACAATATGTTCGAAAGTCATTTGGATATAAACTAAAATCTAGCCTTTTCGATTTATGTTTAAAATACACGTTGTGTATTATGTTTTAAACTTACTACGCTCGAAATCTATTTGAATGTGAATTCAAATAACCAAGAACCATTTGGAATTTATAAACGTACAATGCCCATAATATATTTAGATATATAAAGTCACATACGATTAAAACTTATTATTTGGATTTATATTCCAAACCTTTAATTCGGAGCGGTTTATCAAACAAAACGAGTTTAACCTCAAAACAATCGGAATTTTTTTACATTCCAGGTAAATACCCAAAATACTTTGAAGCTTAAAATTACCAAACTATTTTAACACTAAAATATTTTACTAAGCCATCGGTCTGCGAATACTCAATTAGCGCAAAAAACTGGAAATTATAACATATTCAAAAAGGAAAGCTAAAGAACAAACGCAAAACCATAATACGATATATTACTGCTCACGTGCCTAATAAACGTGCCACGCTAGGTAATAACCGCCACGAAATATACTGAAAACGAACAGAAATTCGTTTGGGCGTCTTCATAGTTAGGGTTTAGTCAAAACTAGAATAAGCACGCGAGTATCAAGAAGCTTCTGCACAGACGGCTACTGAATGGACAAAGGGGGGCACAGCTGAAACGACCATCCCGCACATAAATATGAACATCACATTTTTGTTATACCTATGAAACGCTCAAGATAAGAAGTGACCAGCGTGGCACACGTTTGTCACAAAATTGAATGTGACACATGCGTGACAAGACGAAGTGTCACAGGTGACTAAAGCAATTTGTGTCACAACTGTAACTTGTAACTATTTTAAAATATATTAAGAATCTTAAACAGTCAAGCGTGATACTTTAGGACAAATATTGCTAAGTAACACGATGCATATCTCCCTACCTAAATTTGAAACCGAATATATAAAAAGCTATGCGCCAAAAGTTTTATAGCATTATGTAAAAACTTTTGACGCTCAATGATGTAAAGTTCAAAAGAAGCCCAAGCGCTATCGTAATCTTGCGTTGTAGTTTCTAAAGTGATTCCCGACAGTTGTCGAGTACAAACACAAACTAGCCAAGCGCCTAAAACAGCTGATCAAGATCGACATTGACGGAAGGCAGTGATTTACCAACATTGCTAAATAGTAGTAGGGGCACATAATTCGCTCTTTGGTCGCATAACAAAGTCACACTCTTTATTAAGCGTTTCCTACACCAAAATATATGAAGCGAAAATGTGACCGTGCACCCACCTAAGTGTGTTTCAATCTTTTCAAAAGTGTGGGTACGGTAAAAAGGGCCGGGGCCGGTCGTCTACAGTCATTTTGTTATAACCCCATCCGT